>SKCR01046480.1:0-41291 GCA_019454045.1 Zanthoxylum bungeanum
GCCATTACAGAAGGTGCAACAGTCGGAATAGCAACAATTTTGGTACGCAATATTTGGGGAAATCTCTACAGGAATGAAGAAGAAGTGATCAAAAACGTCGCCAAAATGATGCCTCTGCTTGCATTATCTGACTTCTTGGACGGATTCCAATGTGTACTTTCAGGTCTTAATCTCTTGTGATTAGAAGAACTAAATTCAATTCTGCATTGAATGTTCAATATAATTCTTATCCAAATAAGTCTATTTATTCAGGGGCTGCAAGAGGATGTGGATGGCAAAATCTTTGTGCCTATATCAATCTTGGAGCTTATTATGCTGTTGGAATTCCTTCTGCAGTGCTGTTTGCATTTTTCTTGAATATTGGAGGCATGGTGGGTCTTTCTTTACTTTCTCACACACCTCCCAAATGACTCAAACACTCTGCTTACTGCTAATTTTTTTCATTGTTATGAGCAGGGACTATGGATGGGAATAGTATGCGGACTTTCTGTTCAAATCATTGCACTTGTTACAGTAAATGCTTGCACTAACTGGGATCATGAGGTGAGTCAATTTTCTTAGGCTAACTAGTAGATTCAATTATAAACATACTTAACAGTAAAGTATTTCTCGATATCATCTTAAATAGTTTTGTTAAAATTCATTTTGATACAATGCTCTTCATTTCTTTGCACCTTATAGGCGACAAAGGCCATGCACGGAGCTCAAAGAACCGACATTCTTACCAATGTAGCAACATAGAGTTACTTGTATTCAACACAGAGTTGTCTGATCTTCAGAATGTTTTCATTTTTTCCTGTCTAAGTTTGAGGAAAAGAGTAATCTATGAGCAGAAGAATATCACACCCAATAAGATTACAAAAAATTTCAACTTAGCATTAGCAGTTTATCAATCCAAGGATACAAGATGTTACAGCACATTTCAACCAAGACTTCACAGTATGTTCTCTCACAACTAAGCTTCTCAGGTGGTGCGTGTGAAATCCTAAAATCAAACTTTCCGGGTATGACCAGTGACCACCACATGAAAAGTCACAATAGAAAGGTGAAGTTCATTGCATAGTAACTTAAACCATGCAAACTACTGCTCATCAGAAGGATGATCAGGCAATGGGAGTCGATCTTCTCCATTCTCATTTGTTTCAGTGGCTTGATCAGGTGGAGGAGGACTCTCTTCTCCATGCTCATTGTTCTCTGGATGAAAATTGATTGGAAACTTTGTGACTCTAGGCTTGTCAGCTAATATGTTTCTTTGAACTTTATCAATCAAAACCTTAGTAGGAGGTTCCTCCCTTAGCTGCTCGTCATCATAATCATTGTTCACATAGTATCCTACTCGGATAAATTCCTGTCCCATATAAGAACATGTTAACAGCAGTACAGTGACACCAATTATATCCTCTTCACGGATTTTGGATGGGTCAGCAGGGTCTGCCTGTTACAAGGCCAACAAGAAATAAGTTAATATGATTCCAATATGCAGTTAATGCTGAAAGACTATTTAAGGACATCCACGAGACTCATCAAGTATTTACCTGTAAGACAAAACGGTAGTTACCAACATTGACAGGCCCAACAAGCACACTTTCTAGCAGTTGGTCATAAGTCTCATCCTCAGCAGATCCCACATAAATGAGTTTCCATTCCAAGTCTGTAACAAAGGATTTACAATAGGGTATTATCCAAGTGCTCTAGCAAAACTTCAAGTTGAGCAGAAAATATGTTAGGATAGGCTAAGGTTAGAGAAAGAAAATTCATTGTGGGTCAAATGAGATTTACCCACAGGGATAGACATTTATATATATATAAAATCTGATAAAACAGAAAAAGATTCAAATTATTAAAAAATTTCTCAACCTTGAACACAATAACAGAAAGTTGGTTCCAAAAATCCAGGAAACAGTGTTTCCGAAACACATCTGAAGGGATATTGCAATTACGAAAAGAGAGTGAATTAAGTAGTTCATATAAATTATAAATCCACATACATGCCATTAGCCCAAATTATTAGCCTCTATGGTTCTCATCCTTTCATCTCAATAATACATTTACTAAACTGGATGGAACTTTGTTGCCAGTCCATCCTCTCCGAACATATCTTCAGCAGCTGACAAAAAAGAATTGCAAGTCTCTCTCCATTGTATCAAAACCTTTTCTCTGGCTAACTGATTGCATTTCGCAACTTCAAAGATAATTCAGTCACTATCAAATATGGCAATCTCAATTCAGTAACTATGTTCACAATTCCAAAGATTTAATAACTTATGGTCAAGAGATGAGACTGTATCCTCAACCACATGCATCCTTCAATGGACAATCCATAATAATAGCTGGTGAAGGTGAACAGACTAATGCTTTTTCTTAACATTTCTGATTACTGAAAGTCTACCAGGGGGCATGAATGTTCAAGCATGCAGACATGGAACACTACTAGTTTAAAACTAGGCAAATGACAAGACTTCAACTTTAAAATTTTGAACAAAAACCAGGCCTACACAAATAATTTCAGCTACTGTACCATCTTTTTACTATCCTAGAGGCAACCCAACACAGAAACTCTTTATCTAAACACCAACTACAGAAGCAATCAAAATTGGAAAATATAACTATGTTAAATAAGTTTGTGTCTCTTTCAATCTTTCCTAATTGATCACATGATCGAGCCAACCTAGACGACTGAACAATTTAATCCTTTTTTGCACATAAACTTGAAGCATTCACATTTTTCTTTCTTTCCTAAAAATAAAAACAAAGACTGAATGTAAGGAGGTCCACCTAGGTTGCTAAATGTCAAAATCAACACATACATATTCCTCAAGAATTAACATGACAAATCAAATTCCTTCTACCACAAGGGTGATTTCAATAAACATAACCCATACATAATTTGTAGGAATTGAATCACCAAAAGAGAATTATAATAAACCAACGAATAAACTTGGCAAGTATTCATTGAAACTTGTACTTTCAACTCATTAACTTAAATTTCATGAAAATTCAATCGTATATCTTGTCATATGTTTTCTAATATAATGGGTGAACTTAAAAATAATAGAACCCAAAAATTTGAATCCATCCATACAAAAGTCTTTAATTGTATATTACAAAGACTAAATGCACCGATAGATCAACTAAAATTATAAATTCCAAAACCCTAGTTCAAGCACTAGTGAATATTTCCAAAAATTACCAAACATAATAAAAACAAGAGTGGATTTAATAAAATTACCATCTTTAAGAGGGGTCAAACACTCGTAGGAGATTTCAAACTGGAAAGGATTGAGAAACGCGGCAGGGTTGTCTAAAACGGTGACGTTTGTGATATTTACGGCGCTCATAGTCTTGAGATAGAACAGGGCTCTGCTGATTCCGCGGATGGATTGGCTTTATTCCGGGATTCGATATCCTTCATTGAAAAATTGAGATACCCTAGAGGAGGAACGGCGACCGGGAAATGGCAGCGTTGATGGTCGAGGAAGTGTTTGTTCTTTGATCCAAGAACTTTATATTTGAGTGGTCACCGGCAGTAGACGGTGGACGGTATGGAGGGAAGGGAAAGGAAATTGCAAGATGGCGGGAGATTTTAACATGCAAATCATGGAACAAAGGAGTTTTTTAATTATGAATGATGTTATGTGAATATTAATTACACTTTTCAATTTTTAAGGTATTCAATGCTAATGTACTTTTGATAATTTCAATTTTTTTTATTAATATTAACAAATATTCATCAATATTTTTTAAAATATTCAATTATTATATCCATGAATAAAATGTAAGGTAGCATGTAGAGCACGACATTGGTATTCTAGAATTTTTTTATCAACATTTTTATTTTATTTTAACTTTAACTAATTGAAATACTATTTATTTGAAAGATGGATAAAGTTTTAGTTGGCATAACAGGAGTGGGTAATTTCGGGTCCATTAGGAGTTACAATTAGGTCTTTTATCACTTAATTCGACTTTAATAAAGGGAGGATTATAAGTACGAAATGGTTTGTGATTTATGGCGATTGATCGATTCTCTCATTAGCTCGAGAGCACCTTGAAAACAACGTTCTTAAAATAATGATAATCATCAAAGAGAACCGACATGAAAGAAATATTAACTAACATGCATTGTTTTTTTTTTTTTAAAAAAAATTTACAGTAAGGCGTCATGTTATAATAACATTAAAGGTTTAAGTTTAGTTGAGGTTTCTCCTAATGAAGAATATATGACCATACTAGCCCCTTTTTTTATTGTGACTTTCTTTAGGGATGGCAAAAATCCTAACGCGTTCGGGGTTTCATGAGGATCCGTCTCAATCGGGACAAATTCAAGTCCCAGAACAGGTAAAAATCTGCATCGAGTTGGGTTTGAGGTCCCGATTCAATCTTGATATTCGAATCGAAAATGGGCCCCATTAGAAAAATTCCCAATATATTTTCTAAAAATTAAAGAATATATGGATTATAAATAAAATATTCATTGTGTTATTCCAAAATTTTCATATTAAAGTTGACGAGTAATAGTAAGTAAGTGGGGATCATTCTCATTTGGGGATAATAAGGAATATTCACATTTGGTAAATTTCGGGTTCGGGACAGATTCGATAATTTTTCAATAATTCTAATTCGGGTTCAGGGATCATAGTCATCGTCCCGAACCCTCTATAGGAAATTCTCTAATATTTATCGAAAGTTCCATTAAGAGACATGTCATTCAACATGTGTATTATGAGAAAGACATAACATGAATGGACATGTCCTTTAAGAATGATATAATATGACTCTTGAGTTCAAATGGCATTATGAGGGGTATAATCTTTAGAATGATTACCTCCTTAAACTAATGGGTGCCTGTAAAGACACTCTTATATGTATATAAATAGACTCTATTGGTTTCTCATTTGGTATTAAATTTTCATTTTCACTTATGTCATTTATTCTTGGGCATTATTAGAGAGTCATATTAGATAGTCCATAATAAAATAGAGTTTCCACCATTTTCAACTTATATATTGGTTAAAGGAGTGTCCTTTTGATCAAAAAGCAACCAAGTATCTAGGAGAACGTTAGCCAAAAGATTCGTAAGAGCACCGAGGTGGGGCTAATAAGTTCTTAATGACAGATATCTCGACTTGGTTTGGAGTTTTCATCTTCCACACACAACAAGTTACATGTTTTTTTATGTCTTTGAGTTTATGTTTAATTGTGTTGATTGCATGTTTGTTATTTCATAATTTATTTGAATTAAGCATGATAAAGTGATAAATAACACATCCCACTAACAATCTTAAGAATTTATTATATATATGTGTTGTTCATTTTTTATTCATGCATTTTCTGCATTGAAAAACCTCTAAAAATCGTGTTCAGCGTAAGCAATTTACGTAAGGGCGTTCGAACGCCCGTCGAACGTATAAGAAACATACAGTATTTCATATTTTTGTTCGAACGGTTGAATGAATGTGACACTAACGCAAGTCGTATTTGGGATATTTCCATACTTAAACTAATTTTGGTAAAATAACATACATAATTTAGTTTACATAAATTCACATATTTAGATCAATCAAGTATCTAGTTATTTGTAATATGTAATACATATTTTTTATTATAAAATTTTAGCAAGTTGAATATATGCATAGTATAATATTAACTTAATAAAAATCATATACTGAAAATTTATAAACTTGGTAGTATAGATTTTAGTTAATATTAGGGTGTTCAATTATCACATGCATGCACCTAGTCTACTATGTAATAAAGTTGAGAATTAATTAATCTTTTTCATTGATTGTTGCACACTTGGTTGAGAATTTAAAGTGTATCACGAAGACTTAGTCCGAGTTATACACAAGTAATTCTTTCCAAGCTTGACTGAATTTATACTTTATATATAATTGCAATTCTTAAAATTGAGAATTGAAGTATAACACTAAGATTGAATGCCTAAAATTTTATATTGATAAAATGATTAAGAAAATTATGACAACAAGGCGATAAGATCCTAAAAGGGCATGATTTAAGTGGTTACGCCGGACCCCCCATCGTCCTCTGAGAATTTTCCTTTGTTCACCGATCATAAAAAAATGTAGTCACAAATTCGAGAACTTATATTATTTGGTATTACGGTCCAAAATAATAACAAGTGGATTCTCAGTGTAACAAATAAATTGGATCATAAAATTGATCTTTGAGTAATTTGTCTTGTGTAGACTTAGTTACACATTGCTAATGGAAACATCACAATACCACTTGCTTATGGAGAAAAGCCGGATAAGTTCGATGGAACAAACTTCAAACAGTGGCAAAGAAAAATATTATTCTACAATTGGAAAAAATATAAAAGTTTGGAAAATAATTTTTTTTTTGAAATCGCTGGAAATCCCACCGCCAAACCACCCATTACGGGCTTAAGCGGATCAAGTAAAATCTCTGGCATTCCCAGGCTCTTAAAAGAGACGCACTCCCTGGATATAAACTCATGACCTCAAGGTGAGATCCTGAACCCTACACCACCAAGCCACACCCATTGGGGACAACATGCATAGCAGTGATAAGTACCCGATAAGAGAGACTTTGTTTAGTCAGTTCGATCTTCGTTGCATGTGTCAAGCGATAGCAGTGATCCATAAAGTCGGCAAGAACCTACAGTAAAGAAAAGCACAAAATGACGACAATTTATACTTGAGTAGCTCGTTGAGGTTCAAAAAAGGGCAAAGATCCTAAAAGAATAGTGCAAGCCTATTTCCAATAGTCACCCTCAACAAGAAATTCACTGGTTGGAAAACCATGCAGAGCAACCAAAAGTCCATTTCTAATTAGAGCATAAAGAACATCAAATGAGGTAGAGAGACATGAACCCTACGGGCCTGGGGGCACAGATGCCAAGAATAGACCCGCTCGCCCAAATACCACAGTCGCTAGTCGGTGCCAAATAGAAGCAGACACATACCATTCTTATCAAAATAGGAGCATGTAGATTCTAGAAGATCATCAATTGGAATCCCCAACCAAGCTATGTCAAGCTACATGAAGAGAATAAGGCGAGAGTTAGTAAAAAAAGAGCGGGGAAAGCAGAATCAGAGAAGCAAGATGGAAATAAACTCACCATATCCTAGCTAAGCTCATTCAAAATAGCCCGATGCACTGCCAAGTCATGAGATTCAGGGGATCCCACATTGAGATAAGCACATAAATCTAACATATTCCCTATAAATAAGGAAATGATGGGCCAAAATGTTGAACTCATAAGCCCAAGCCTATAACAGTAAAATGAGGATCAGAAATTATCATTAACTAGTAAAAGAATAAGAAAAGGCAATCACTCTTACCTCAGCCATAAATTCATAGCCCTGAACATACGAGTGGTCACAACAACAACGTCTAGTAATTTGTAGATGGTTGCCAAAGTAGAAGATCCCCAATCACACTCTTACACCGTCTCCAAATTATGAAACGGAGGTAAGAGGCATAAGTCGACCGAATTAGTGGCGTCAACAAACAGGGTATAGCCAAGTATGTAAAGCAGAAATGACCTCATCATTTGTTCTATCACGATATCCAAAGTAGGCATTTTTCCTTGTCAATGACAGTGCAACTCTCCAGAGGCCACTATGCCAGAAAAAATGGGCAACCCCTAATAGCCATTGAATATAATCGGACTGCACTAAGGGAGTGCACAAGCTTCATGAGTGGTAAATCTATCACTATTTCCCACTCATTTAACCTAATATTTTGTATAGTTTCTTCAGTTTTGTGAATATTTTGATGTGTTTTGTGTTATTTTGTAGATAAATAAAGTTTCAGGACATTCTGGAGGTGATTTGGAGCAAAACAGTGAAAATTGGAAAAAATGGCATTTTTGTAATTTGTGCGCGTCGCGACGCCTAACATGCACCAGAGCTGCTAACGTGCGCCGGGTCAACGGGTCAGAATTTGAGAAGTTTGACTTTGCTAACGTGCGGCGTGCCATGTGTCACCATCACAGCCGATTTGCTAACGTGCGCCGTGCCACATGTCATCATCCTATGGTGCCGACAATCACCATTGCCACGTGTGCCACGTGGCACTCCACGTCACTGCCACGTCATCATCCACATCACTAGTTGACCGAGTCAAAGTGCCACGTCATCGCCACGTCATCATCAACCAATCACAACGTGCCACGTGTCGCAATCCTACGGTGCCGACACTCCATTTCACCACGTGTCGCCACGTCACTGCCACGTCAGCATAATAATTGAGCTCTGAGCCGCCTTGCCACGTGTCGCCTTATCTCTTTATCCAGAATCGCCACGTGTCAAGCCCTCAGCATGCCACGTCAAAAAGAGCCGGCGTCGCGACGCCCAGAGGTTATCTGCGCCTATAAATTGAGCTCGAGGGTTCAGTTTCAGATGTACCATTCTCTCTGATTTCTTTGATGTAAATATGAAGTTTTCTCTCTAGTTTCTTTTAATTTAAGTTTTGTAATTAAATTTAATAACGCTCTGTAATAATAGTAATTTACTTTCTTTATTTTTACAGTTTGTACTATTCAACCATGATGAGGTAACTTCCCTCTGCTATGGTGAAAGGTAATTCTTTTACTATTGCTATTTAGATTAATCTCCCGTAAAAATAATATATTCACTATTTAAAATTTGACTTAAAAATGATACCGTCATATTGGTCGGTTGGTAATTCATTTTAATCTGGTTTAAACCTGACTAAGTAAGGATACCGCCAGATTGGTCGGTTGGTAATTAAATTTTCTTACCGCCTATATGGCAGGTTTATTTTGGTTCCGCCTTTATGGCCGGTTGGACTTAATTTGACTTAATCAGGTTACCGCCTATACGGCTGGTTGGTAATATTATCACAAGTTTATATATTATATTATGAGAGATATATAAATTAGTAGTAGTAAAAGTAATTCCTTTTACCTTAGCATTTTATTTTATTTTACTTTTCATCTTTTACTTTACCGCAATTACTTTTCAGCATTTTTACTTTATGTCTTTTATTTTACTAGCCCTAGTTATGTGTTGTAACTAAATTAGTTATCTAGGGTTGTGATGAAGTCTAATATCACCGGTTTATAAGGGGTTAGATTATAGTTTGGGTAATATAAAGATTTATTTATTGAGTTTTAATCTTAATGCATTTTCATTAACTGGCCATTAATAAAATTGAACTGGTAAACTTAAAATAAACTTGGAAAATGGATTTTAGGTTTAAGACCTTAGACTCAATAGCCAACGATCTTCCTTGAGGATAGATAACCCTTTAATAGATTTCCTTACAGGATATGAATATACCTATCGGGCGGGGGTAGCCATAATTGGAACTTAATCTTAATGAATCCAGGTAATTTGGTTGACATAGACATATGGTTCAATTATGTTATACTGGATATTTGTAGAATAAATCAATATTTTACCCAACTATAAGATAACCACTTCATCTTTAAATAATATTGGAAAGATTCACAACCCTAGATAGTTTTTAATATTGAATTTTCTTAAATCTACTTTCAAGCAGTTTTATTTACTTGTTTTTAAAATTTAGAATCATCACCATTTCAAATCAATCAAACAACCTGTTAGATACTAGTAATTATTTGACCTCATAAAATTAATAGATTAGTTATTAAGTCCTCGTGGGATCAATATTTTTTTATACTACTTGAACGATACGTGCGCTTGCGTTATACGCGTGTGTTTACGCTGGTCAAAGCTGCAGTCGAACTCAATGAGACGACCCTCGCCGGGAATACCAATCAAATAAGAAAAATCCACATGAGTAATAGTTAGTTCACCAACAGGAAGGTGGAATGTGTGGGTAATGTTCATCCACCGATCAATCATGGCTTGTAATCATCTTTTATCATATTTCATTATCCAAGTAGGGATGCATATGATGAACGGCTCAAACCCTGTCATAGTCATATGGGCCTTCACGACTGCTGAAAGGTCATTATACCATTTTTGGACACTGGCAGAGCTGTCATCGGCTTTCAAGCGGGATGCATCAAGCTGTCAAAAAAGAAACTAATATAAAAAAAAAACATGTAAGAATGTAAAATGAGAGTTATAGAGACTTGTCATACATAAAAGCCAAGGTTGGCTGGACATGTTATCATATCCGGCCAGATATTTTATGATTGGGGCCAGACATTATAGAAAGTCCAGCCGAATATAAATCAAAGTTCAAAACAAAAATGCCGAATAGGAAAAGAAGGGAATGGAACTTACTGTGTCCACAAATGAGCATGCGTGATCACCTAAAGCAAGTAGCGTGAGGATGAGGTTCCCATAGTCAAGTCCAAACACCTTTTGCGTCTCGAAACCCAATCCAGCATTGAGACGAAAGGAAAATATGGGTCTTCTGGAGCACCGTCAGAAGTAAGGAGTCATAAGGAAGCCATTTATGACACATTGTGTAAGAAAAACACCAGAGATTGGAGTTTTCTCTAGAGCTTTTACGTAGGTGTTTTTGGACGAAGTGGAAAAGAAGGAAACAGTCCAGCCTTTTAATATTCGATAAATGGAAAAGAATGAAACATATCAGGCTTTTAATATTTGACAAATGTCCGACCGAACAAACATAAAGAACATATGGACGGACATAGATAAATTCGGCCGACCATATATTGGCATATAGAATATACTCTCACATCTACAGAGGTCGAAACATCTCAAACTGATCGAAGTATCGAGGGGGCTGAGCGCTAATTCTCACATCTACAGAGATCGAAGCATCTTAAATCGACTGAAGCGTCGGAGGCCTGCGAGTCTATCAATTGTTGGAGCTGAGAATGAAGTCTGGCGAGATCGATGCATCTCATCACCAATCGAAACATCAGAGGCCTGCAGGTCTATCAATTATTAGAGCTGGGAATGAAGTCTGCCGAGATAGATGCATCTCATCACTGATCGAAGCATCAAAAGCCTGCAGGTCCATTAACTATTGGAGCTGGGAATGAAGTCTGGCGAGATCGAAGCATCCCATCACTGATTAAAACATATGAGGCATGCAGTTCTATTAATCATTTGAGTCGGGAATGAAGTCTGGTGAGATTTAAGTATTTCATCACCGATCGAAGGATCAGAGGCTTGCATGTCTATTAATTATTGAAGTTGAGAATGAAGCCTAACGAGATCGAAGTATCTCATAATCAAAGTGTCAGAGGACTCGATGATCCAAACATCAACCACAAAAGTTCAGATAGGGTTCGAAGTATCTCCAATTGAGGCATCAACAGGTCCAATAGCTCGTACATCAAGGTAAGTTCAGTGATGCCCGGCAGAGCAGGTAATTAAAAATGCATGCATGACTTTGATAAATTTATCATTCCCACACACTGCACAAGCCTACCAAAGTAGGGGATAACTGTAGACAATACATGTTTACATCTAGTTCGATGATGAGTCTCTTATAGTAATGCGTCTAAAGGTTTGAGGAGTTGCAAGGTTTAGTGTTGGGAAACCCCAAAATACCTCTGGCCACATGTTGTCTATGTCTGGCCGGACATATATTAATCATGTCCGGCCGAATATGATTCAATGTCTGGCCGGATATGCCTTAATTTCAATTTTACATAAGGTTATAATCTCTTTATTTTTTAAGCCCAGATCCTACAAAACAACTGATTCCTCTTTAAAAAATAACTTCCATAAGTATTTTTTGCTAAAACAAGAAATTTTCCTTATCAGATAAGATTTTCCTTGTTAAAAAGAAACCTAAACACTATAAAAAGAGGTTCACGTTCAAAAGGAAGGAACTTGGTGAATTTTGACATTAAAATTTGGAGACTAAGGTACCTTTAGATATGATTTTGAGGAACTGATAAATACTTTTGGGGAACCAAAACAGCCCAAAAAAACCTTCGACCGTTGCCTTCTTCTAGATCTTCAAGTGTAAGCCACAATCACAGTACTCCAACACAAGACCGAACTACTCATTTGACTTATAAAAGTATTCTGAGAGCCATGTACCGTTTGAGGTACAACTTGATGACACTTAATATTTGAATTTTGCATCATATATTCAGTATTTTGAGTGACGTCGTATATTCGACCATATATGTATTCAACGCACAGTAAGTCTGGCCACTTACCTAGCTATACCAAATAATCTATTTAATGTGGTATATATGATGGAAATAGGGTCTGGGTCCGGAAATGATTTTCACTTCCCGAGTATACCAGGTGCGGGTCCGGGTATACCCGATTCGGATCCGGGACCCTTATAAAAATAAAATTTAAATTTATCAATTAACATCATGAAAAATATTAAATTATCACAATTTGAAATTCCCGAAAACATACAAATACTGAAATTCACTGAAATATAATTAAAATTAATCGGATTTATGTAAAAATTATCAAGTAACTTCATAAAATATCCTAAATTTTATTTATTTATTTTTTTAAAAATTAATCTGATCCATGTATCTGGATTCAGAATTATGTGAACCCTGGCTCCAGATCCGGATCAATACGGGTCTTTAAAATCAAGACTCGGGTCCGTAAAAATATATCGCGGACCCGGGTCTTCTGGACCCGGGTAGAATTGCCATCTCTAGATGAAAATCCAGACATAAATTTCATAGTTGATTCCGAATGGATGGTGATATGGTCTGCACTCGAGATACCATTCTACGTACCACACGAACATAGACGTGCAGGACTTCAAGTTTTATGTTTTGTTTCTTTTATACTTAAATATATATTATTTATCATTATTTGTTATTATTATGTTAATCGTTTTCTTCGGTAATATGGTGATTAATGTGTGAGAATACGACCATGCGTCCTTATATTTTCTGGATTACGCATCAAGTCGGCCGGGCATCTTGTATATTTGGTCGGACATGAAGATTTACATCATGCCGAATTTGAATTCATCCAACCGAATTTAATTTATCTTTGTGCACTGTAATTAATGAATGTGTAATGATTATTATATTCAATATAAATTATTGTGCATGATTTCTTTGCATAATAAGATATGGGAATTTTTTTTGCATTTTGGTATTATACTGCCAACAGTAAGAGACCATTTCGAACCCAAATAAAGTTTAAAATCGGGCATTACGAGAGGTGTAGTGCGGTCTTAAATCATTCTTAGTGTCTCATACTGGGTGACGACTTCCTTATTCTCCAGTTAGTTCCCCGTGGGACTATCCGTACTTTCTACGAGCTACGAGCTCAAGAGTGTCGTGGTCGCTGACGTCATAGATATAGCGGGAAATCATGATGTGCTCATATAGACACCCATACATATTTATAAATAGACCCCATTGGTTTCTCATTTGGTATTCAATTTTCATTTCACTTATGTCATTTATCCTTGTGCATATAGTTATATTAGAGAGTCCATAATAAAATAGAGTTTCCACCATTTTCAAGTTTGAAGATCTTGGTTGAAGGAGTGCCATTTTGATCAAGAAGCAACCAAGTATCATGGGAGAACGTTAGCCAAAAGATTCGCAAGTACATCGAGGTGAGGCTAATAAGTTTTTAAGGACAAATATATTTTGACTTGATTTGGAGTTTTCATTTTCTACTCACAAGTTATAAGTTTTTCTATGTTTTTGAGTTTATGTTTAATTGTGTTGATTACATGTTTGTTATTTAATAATTTATTTGAATTATGCATGATAAAAGTGATAAATAACACATTCTGTTAACACCCATCTCATTGTCATCCTTACTTTTGATGCTTGTTGTAGGACCTCGACTGAACAACAATTAATGTTACACATGTATTATATCATTCGATATAAAATCTTAATTGTTCACCAACTAAACACTAACGTTATTTAACAATTGATATCATGACTTACATTTGTGGCTTGTCTCTTCAATACATTATAAGCACTACTTGACAAGCTCTAATGATATTTCTGTTACAATTATTCAAGTTCAATTGACAATAGAGAGTAAGAGTTGATATTTAGTAGTGAAAATTTTCATTTCTATTCTAAACGCACAAAAAATTATATTCCATAAACATATGTTGCCTTATGACTTCTCTCATTAAATTGTAAAAAAGCAAATGTTATATGCATAGGGCACATCTATGGTATCCAAGGGTATCAAATATCCCCCGGGTTCAAACATGTAACTTTAATTATTGAACATATAACTTAAATCATTAAATATGTAGACTCTAGCAATAAAAATGAAACTTTTGAAAACATGAAACTAGTTTCATATTTATTGGTAGAGTTTGTATGTTTAATGGTTTAAATTGCATGTTCAATGTTCAAAATAACATGTTTGTACCCCAAGGGTATTTGATACATTTGGATTCCATAGTAGTGACCATATGTATAACTATCCAAATTTCAATCAGATGGGACTTATCCAAACAAGAATATTGTTACGGGCTAACGAGTCACGACAAAACTCACAAAGGGCATGATATGAATTAGGTTCGGTTTTGGCTTGAAAATCCCAACCCTAAGAACAATACTAAGTTTTTGTTTAATATGACTTTTAATATAGGTAAAAAAGTTTTTTTAATCCTAAAAATTCTATTAAATTTTTTGATGGTGTCTGATTATATTTTAAATAGAACTTTTGAGAATTAAAAAAGTCATTCTGTCTCTACTAGCGAAAGCTCAAAATTTGAGCATTTGGGAGTAGAACTTATAAAAAAATTTTAAAATGTTAAATTAACTATAATAGCTTTATTTAATTTAACAATATTATTTCATTTATTTCATAACTTTAAAAAACTTGTCCAATAAAGTAAATTTATAATTTTTAATAAATGCTCTCACTCACAACCAATACACTTAAAAATTTATATTAAAGGTTTTACTAGTAAAAGCTCTACTTCAATATATTGGGGTTTTATACGGATTTACATGGTTAGCGTAACGGAACGAGGAAAACGGATTTTTCCGATTTTAAATTTTTTTTGGAACAATTAATAAACTTATTTATTTAATTAACCTATATTTAATATCTAAAATTTTAACCCAAGAAATCAAATTTCTATTAACTGCCGAATTGCCCCAATATTTTACAATTTGATCATTTTGGTCATAAATTATCAAATACATATTTAATTGATTCCAAATCAATCCCAAAATGATTTATACATGTCTAATACATGAAAATATAATTTGCAACACAAATCCCCAATTTTTCTACAAATGCCGAGAGCACCCCTGAAATTCCATTAATTACGATTTGGCCCCAAATATTCAAAACATGTCAAGATCAAATCCAATCAATCCCAAATTTAATATACGTCAAATTACATCATATATATGAAAATCACCAAATTTGGATTAGGTTTAGAACCCTAATTTCACAAATTACATCAATTGTATAATTTACACTAAATTGATAAAATTCAATACTTTAATCAATCCAATACCACACCAATCAAGTCTCACCTTCATGAAACAACTCAAGAACAATTCTAGGTTAATTATGAATGGTTAATCAACTCTGGAATGACAACTTTGATTACTAATTAATCTTATAAGCTTAATTACTCCTAATAAGCTTATAAATAAACATACATGTTTAAACACATCCAACAAACTTCAAACACATTTAATTACAAATACAAAGAGTAGAGACATCAACTTAGCAACATAAATTGAAGGTAAGATTAATAGAAGCATTTTCTATGTAGAAGAAATTATAAAAAAACTTACAAAATTTCCAAGTTTTGGCTATGTTTTCTTTATTTCTTCCACCTT
Source organism: Zanthoxylum bungeanum (assembly GCA_019454045.1). Lineage (NCBI taxonomy): Eukaryota > Viridiplantae > Streptophyta > Magnoliopsida > Sapindales > Rutaceae > Zanthoxylum > Zanthoxylum bungeanum. The sequence continues at coordinate 15,701 of SKCR01046480.1, forward strand.
TTTCTCTCAACTCACTTTGTAAAATATTTGTGAAACTTGTCTAAGTGTTGAAAATGAAAAACAAAACAATTTTGTTAATTAATTTACCTTGGCCGAATTACATAACAAAAAAATAAATAACAATTATTTCTATTTTGTTAAATTTCAATTGGAACACAATTTACTTTAATAAAGTTAACATTTATCTTCCGTAAAGTAAATACAAAAATTGACCTATTGAATTAAGCCATTAAAAAGTGAAAATCATTACTAAAGATATTTATTTTGTTAATTAGTTTAATTATTTAACAATTAAATAATTAAATATAAATATCTTAAATATATGTATTATATTTACATTAAATATCTCAAATACATATATTAATGATATACGTCAAATATCACAATTTGATATTTAATTAATTTATATTTAATAATATCAAATATTAAATACAAATACACATTAATTTGGAATTGAAGATTAGGTCCCGATTGCATGTATTTTTCGTTTAACCGTTAAATGAGTTATAAATATTCAGTATTATTCATAACAGTTTCCTTAGTCCTCTACGAGTATATTTCATTAGTGAGACTCTCTAGATTCGGACATATTCGTCATGAAATCAATTTTCGTGTCCATAATTCACCCACCCATAAATTATGACGAACACAGAAAAACTCTTTGAACCATACAGGTCGAGGTCACTGCATACGTATAATCCCTCTGTCACAGGTATCCGGATTATTCTAGAGATATAAATACAAACGTCAAATCTCTCTAGATATAATCACGTCGACGTTTCTATTAACAATCCCTTAATAACACTTAGAACTGATTTCTACAGTGTACCAAAGGCCCATGGATTTAACAGATTGTTAATTCCATATTGAATACCTATGCTATGTACACAGAGTTGAGTAGTTGACGGATCCTTTCTTAATACACATAAGATATCCTGAGCATCAGTCCACACCCAACGAACATGCTGATCTAAATAGATCGGTGACGTGATTGTCATCTAAGTGTGGAGGATAACTCATATATCCATAGTGGTATCTCAAGTCAAAGATGTTGGCGACTTGGTCGCGTAATTGGATTTTGATGACGTCAACATAAGAGAATATTTCGACGTGCAAACACGAAGCAATACAAAAAGTGTCGAAGTATATAGGGTAAAGAGCGAGAATATGAAGACTTGCGGCAAATTGAAGAATATATTGTGAAGTCTTAGCTTAGGATTTAAGTTGTAATGTGAATTGTAATATTCAAGTGCCTAAGCTCATAGGATCATGCACATTCACTTAGATGCATTAGGTTCATGTACAAAATGCACTTAAATATTCATATCTGCATTTTTGGTACTGAGACCGGCATACCGGTCCCATACCGGTGATATGCTCTGTTATGCATGCTCACTGGAGCCGGTATAGACCTTACCGGTTACCATACCGGTAAGCCCAATGGGTAGTTCCCTTACTGAAACCGGCAAGCCCTAAATCGGTCTACATACCGGTAACCATACCGGTCAAGCTCTTCATTGTGCACACATATTGGAACCGGCACGGACCATACTGGTCCTCATACCGGTTAGCATACCGGTCTAACATATACTTGTTCAACGATAATATAGCCGTTAGTATCCGTTGGAACCCCAAACCGGCATACCGGTCCCTATACCGGTCTCAGCAGAAAGTTGGGGATTTGCTTCTCTTTTGTTATAAATAGAACCCCCAACTCATTTATGCTTTGTAAGAGACTTAGAAAACCTTTATACATATTCTACCAAGGCAAATACAAGAGTGTCTTAAACCTTCATATACTTAAACACTCATACAAGCTCACACACACTACATCTTCATAAATTTAGTAGTGAGCTTAGAACACTTGAGTTTGCAACTTACACAATCTTCTTAACATTTGTAAGTGCCCAAGTATGTTTCAAATATTCTATATCAAAACACTTGCGGTTTGTGAAATCCCATTAGTCTGGGTAGTTGTAAAGGTTTGTGAGTGAGCCTACAAACAAAACTCAAATTGTAAAAGGTTCGGAGTGCGCCTTTGCGGAAAACTCTTGGTTACGGGTGAACCACGAAAACTCGATTTTAGTGGAAATCTTCAAGCAAGGCTTGGGGGAGTGGACGTAGGCACGTTTGGCCGAACCACTATAAATCGCGGTGTCATATTTCTCTATCCTTATACTTTTACTATTTGCAAGTTTATTTATATTTATGTATTGAGTAGAAAATTTGCATATAGGCTATTAATTGGAATAGAGAATATTACCTTAAGTCACCATTTGGTAATAAGAGCTAAAAATCGATAAAAATTTATTAATTCTGCATTTATAGCGATAACCCAATTCACCCCCATCTATTGGGTATAGAGATTGCTTGTCGCTATTGCTTGTAGGTAATTTCAAAAGAATCACTATGCTCACCCAACCTGAGAAGATTCTTATTGACATTGATGTACCATCCATTAAAAATATTCGATGAGTCGTTCAATGTTTATCCGCTATAAATATCTACACGTCTATACGAGTCTCCAAGACTCATGGTACACTGAGAAACTATCGGAATTGAAGATTCCAATATACGATATGTACCAGTCTCAACAGGTTTACTTTGCTGACCAATTAGTGTAAACCTTGACCGGGAACTGTCTAATAATGATAACGTCATGATATAACTCAATGTCAGTTGCGACGCTTTTGCAACAGTATCAGAACTAATCATTCTAAAGTCTGTCACATCTTTACCATATTAAATAAGAGGTTATATAAAATAAACTGTTCATTTTATTAATAATAAAATGTTACATTAGTATTTACAAAGAAATACATAATAAAATTGGTGGTCAGAGCACCAATCCTAACAAAATCTCTCACTTGCTCTAGTGCCAATATCGATTGTATCTAATACCCATCGACTCCACATGTTTATCAAATAAATTTGGAGGAATGGCCTTGGTAAGCGGGTCTGCTATATTATCTTCACTCAGTACCTTGCACACGATAATGTCCCCTCGCGACACAATCTCTAGAATGATGTGGTACTTTCGTTCCACATTCTTCGACTTTTGATGCTCCCTTGGTTCTTTTGCTTGCGTAATGGATCAAGTATTATCACAGTATAACGGAATCAGATTCTCGATAATTCTGTGATAAAATTCCTAACTTATACATCTTCCTTTGCAGCTTCAGAAGATGCAATATTCCACCTCTGTGGTGGAATCAATTGTTGACCCCAGTTTGGAACCCTTCCAACAAACTGCATATCCGTTAAGGGTAAACACGAATCATGATGTAGTCTTTCTATCATCAGGATCTAATTGGAAATCAGAATTCGTATACCCATTAACTTGCAGTTCATTTCCTCTATAGATAATAAACTTATCATTAGTACCTTTGAGATACTTGAGTATATGTTTAATGGTCATCCAATGGTCATTTCCTGGATTGGACTGATATCTGCTGGTCACACTAACTGTGAAGCTGATATCAGGCCTAGTATATAACATGGTATGCATGATGCTGCACAAACACGAAGCATAAGGTTGATTAGACATTCTAATCTTCTCATCTTCTGTTTACGGACACATCTTATTCGAAAGATGTAAGCCATGTTTGAACGGTATGTTTGATGTCTTACAGTTACCAAAATTATACCGTTCTAAGATCTTATCTACGTACGTTGATTGAGATAACCCAATAAGCTTCATTTCTCTATCTCTATAGAGTTTTATGTCTAAGACATAAGAAGCTTCACACAGATCCTTCATGGATAAATTCTTACAGAGGTAAGCTTTGACGCCTTGCATCATCCAAATATCATTTCCAATGATAAGGACGTCATCAACATAGAGAAATAAAAATACCATCATACTCCCACTGGTCTTCTTATACACACTGGATTCTTCCGAATTCTTGAGAAAACCAGACAATTTGATTATCTCGTCAAATCGAAGATTCCAACTTCGTGAAGCATGTTTAAGTCCATAAATGGACTTCTTCAGCTTACATACCATGCCCGAGTTCTCGCTGGATGTAAAACCCTCCGGTTGTTCCATATAGATTTCTTTATCAAGAAACCCATTTAGAAAATCCGTTTTGACATCCATTTGTCAAATCTTGTAATCATGATAAGTGACAATTGACAACAAAATCCTGATGGACTTTAGTATTGCAACTGGCGAAAAAGTTTCATCGTAGTCGACACATGGTCGCTGCGAGTAACCTTTAGCTACCAGTCGAGCCTTAAAGGTTTCAACCTTTCCATCGGCCCCACGCTTCCTCTTGTAAATTCATTTACAACCGATAGGAACAATTCCTTCGGGAAGCATAACCAAGTTCCAAACTTGATTCTCATACATTGAGTCCATCTCGGATTTCATGGCGTATTGCCACTTCACGAAGTCGATGTCCAACGTCAATTCTCTATAGGTAAAAGAGTCAGTCTCTTGAACTACGAGAACATCCAGATTATTTTCTTGTATCAAATACAAATATTCAGGAGGTCTAGATACCCTTTGTGACCTACAGAGTGTGTGTGTATTGAAGGTTTTTTATCTTCTTGAACTACAGGTTCCTCTGTTGGTTCATTGGTTCCAGGTCTTACTTCATCAAGTTCAACATGTTTATAATCACCACCTTCAGACAAAAATTCTATTTCCAGAAATTTTACGAAGTGAGCTACGAACACATTTCGATGCTCGATATCATAAAATAAATATCATTTCGTATTTGAAAGATATCCAACAAACCTAAACTTCTGCCCTCGAGGCAAAAACATATTTTGCTGAGCCATCATGACGTATGCAAGACACCCCCAAATCTTAACATAACTAAGATTCGGTTTCCTACCGGTCCATATCTTATACGGATTCGTATGAATAACTTTAGAATGAATCTTATTCAAAAAATGTACGGCAGTTAAAAGAGCATAACCCCATAAGTAATAGGGCAAATCTGTATAACTCAAAATTGATCAGATCATATCTAATAAAGTCCGATTTCTCATCTCTGATACTCCATTATGTTGCGGAGTGTCTAGATGAGTATATTGAGCGAGAATTTCATTCTCCTTTAAATAATCATTGAACTCTTCACTCATATATTCACCGCTTCGATCAGATCAAAGACATTTAATATATTGATCAGTCTGTTTTTCAACTTCATTACGGAATTCTTTGAACTTTTCAAAGGTTTCCAATTTATGTTTCATCAGATAAACATAACCATACCGTGATAAATCATCGGTAAAGGTGATGAAGTATGAAAAATCACTGTGTGTAGTCTGACTCATGGGACCACATACATCAGAATGTACAAGTTCCAATAAGTCAGTGGCTTGGTGTCCAACACCCAAAAATGGGGCTTTGGTTATTTTACCCCGAATACAAGATTCACTAGTTGGATAAGGTTCAATGATGAGATCATGTATCAAACCATTCTTAACCAATTGGGTTAGGTGTTTCACGCCTATATGACCTAACCGCATATGCCAAAGTTCAGTATTATTTATATCAGATTGTTTATGTTTATTAATTCCAGTATTAAAGATATCTTGTGAGGTACGCAATATGTAATGACCATGCTCGTTTGGACAACAAAGGATTTGAATATTATTACTATCATATAAATACAAAGAACGATTCTTAATATTTACATCATATCTTTTAATATCTAATACAAAAAGAGACATAATATTCGCCACACAACCTGACACAAAATAATAGTCATTTAACAAAAGTCTCCCACTCGGTAAGGGAATCCGCATATGCCCACTGCAATCGCATCCAGAGAGTTGCCACTCCCGAATCACAACTGCATCTTCCTAGATTTCAACTGTCTACATCCCGTTAGCACTTGCACGTATTGCAAATGTGAATAGGACAAGCAGAGTCTAAAATCTAATTAGATGTCATAGCTTTACAAGCCAATGAGATATCAATAATAGGAAAAATAAAAGTACCTGATGTCGATGCTCTTTCCTTCCTTAATTGTGCAAGATAGTCCGGAAAGTTTCTTAATGGTAGCACTTATATTCAGAAGCTCTCTTGGGCTTCGCTACCTTAGCCTGCGGAGGAACATTGAAACCTTTCTTATTCTTTCCTTTTGTCTTCTTCACCTTCGAGTTGGATTGGGAAGAAGCGGAAAGTGAAGTGAGTTTCAGAAGGCGAGTCGGAACTTCATTCCTTAAATCTTCCTCTGCTGTGAGAAGCATCCTATGCAACTCACGGTAAGAGCAGTGAATCTCATTCATGTTGAAGTACATGAAGAACTGGCGATATAACGCCGGGAGAAAACCGAGTATGACACTACGTCCCAGAGTTTCATTAAGATGGAGATCCTGACACCTTAATTACTCGATCAAATAAAGCACATGCGAGCTCACAGCCTGCCCCTCATCAAGTTTAGAATGGAATAGTTCCATTGAAACTCTATGAACCACGACCTGTTCCTGGTTCATTAATGATTCACGAAGTTGTGTCATCATGTTATATACATCGTGCATCTCAAAGTAAATCTTCTTAAGCTCAGAAGAAAGAGAATGAATGATTTAACCCTTAAATCATCATCCTTACATCTCTGGAAAGTCTCATGTTCTTCAGGAGATGCATATGGAGATATAGCAAGTGGTAATGGACCTTCCAAAATGTATCCTAGCTTTTCGGAATTGAGGACAATCCTCAAATCCATATCCCAATCCGCAAAGTTTTCAGCGCCTTTTAGCTTATTCGTATCAAGCATACGAGCAAAAAGATTGGTCGGAGGTGCCGCCATCGCAAATCTATCAAATAGACAACGAATCAACGGTTAGCAGAAAAACAGATAAAACAGTTTCATATTATACCATAAAGCATTAACTAGATCATGGATTTTTAATCTTAAAATGCCCATCTCATTATTTCATGCAAACTATAATCCTTAAACAGAATACAAAACATGCGATAATCAAATCATAACATAATAGTGAAAGATGGACCCCATGAATATATTTCAGCTCACAACTTTGACACGTTTTTGCCTACGTATATTCATTAGATAGACAACTCATTGTCAATCACTCAATAGTGACTCCTGGATTTTCGGTCATGGCCGTTTCTCGTTGTGACAGCTTTGGCACGTTCATAAGGAGGCGTACCAAGGTTAGACTTGTCAATGATAAATTCAAGATACTTGCGAAACCCTAACAGCTTTGGCACGTTCAGGATTTCACTTTAGCTTAAATTCACATAATATCAAATATATCTGGTACAGATAAATTTCTACCGGTCATATCCTCACAACTTTGGCACGTTCTGGGATATAGTCGCAGAAAATTTATCGATAAGCTGTATTGACAAGACAGACCAATTAATATGCATCAAATACATATTAAATTAAAAATCTTATTTTCAAATAGGGATTTTCCGCAAAAGAATCTTTTACTTTATTTAATCAAATTAAATAAACACATGCATGTATAAAGTCAAGATTAAAGTAAACATTGAATTTTAAAGGCATAATTATATTGGGTGTCCAGAATCAGACTCGCTCTAATACCATTTTTGTTGGGGTTTTATACGGAATTACAGGGTTAGCGCAGCGGAACGCGGAAAACAGATATTTCCGATTTCAAAAATTTTTCTTGGAATAATTAAATAAACTTATTTATTTAATTAACCAATACTTAATATCTGAAATTTTAACCCAAGAAATCAAATTTCTATTAATTGCTTAATTGCCCCAATATTTTACAATTTGATCATTTTGGTTTTAAATTGTCAAATACATATTTAATTGATTCTAAATCAATCCCAAAATGATTTATACATGTCTAATACATGAAAATACAATTTGCAACACAAATCCCCAATTTTTCTACAAATGCTGAGAGCACCCCTGAAATTCCATTAATTACGATTTGGCCCCAAATGTTCAAAACATGTCAAGATCAAATCCAATCAATCCCAAATTTAATATACATCAAATATACATAAAATATACATCATATATATGAAAAGACCCAAAATTGGATTAGGTTTAGAACCCTAATTTCACAAATTACACCAATTATATAATTTACACTAAATTGATAAAATTCAACATTCTAATCAATCCAATACCACACCAATTAAGTCTCACCATCATGAAACAACTCAAGAATAATTCTATGTTAATTATGAATGGCTAAGCAACTCTAGAATGACAACTTTGATTACTAATTAATCTTATAAGCTTAATTACTCCTAATAAGCTTATAAATAAACATACATGCTTAAACACATCCAACAAGCTTCAAACACATTTAATTACAAATATAAAGAGTAGAGACATCAACTTAACAGCACAAATTGAAGCTAAGATTAATAGAAATATTTTATATGTAGAATAAAGTATAAAAAACTTACAAAATTTCCAAGTTTTGGCTATGTTTTCTTTCTTTCTTCCACATTTTTCTCTCAACTCACTTTGTAAAATATTTTTGAAACTTGTCTAAATGTTGAAAATGAAAAAAAATAATTTTGTTAATTAATTTCCCTTAGCCGAATTACATAACAAAATAATAAATAACAATTATTTTTATTTTGTTAAATTTCAATTGGAACATAATTTACTTTAATAAAGTTAACATTTATCTTCGATAAAGTAAATACACAAATGGACCAATTGAATTAAGCCATTAAAAAGTGAAAATTATTACTAAAGATATTTATTTTGTTAATTAGTTTAATTATTTAATAATTAAATATAAATATCTTAAATATATGTATTATATTTACATTAAATATCTCAAATACATATATTAATGATATACGTCAATATCACAATTTGATATTTAATTAATGTGTATTTAATAATATCAAATATTGAATACAAATACATATTATTTCGGAAATGACGATTATGTCCCGATTGCATGTATTTTTCGTTTAACCGTTAAACAAGTTATAAATAATCAGTATTATTCATAACAGTTGCCCTAGTGCTCTACGAGTATATTTCATTAGTGAGACTCTCTAGATTCATGCATATTCGTCACGAAATCAATTTTCGTGTTCATAATTCACCCACCCATAAATTATGACGAACACAGATAAACTCTCTGAACCATACAGGTCGAGGTCACTGCATACGTATAATCCCTCCGTTACAGGTATCCGGATTATTCCAAAGATATATATACAAACGTCAAATCTCTATAGATATAATCAAATCGACGTTTCTATTAGCAATCTCTTAATAACAATTAGAATTGATTTCTACATTATACCAAGGGCCTATGGATTTAATAGATTGCTAATTCCATATTGAATATCTATGCTCTGTACACAGAGTTGACAGATCTTTTCTTGATACACATAAGATATCCTGAGTATCAGTCCACACCCAATCAACATGCTGATCTAAATAGATCGGTGACGTGACTGTCATCTAAGTGTGGAGGATAACTCATATATCCACAGTGGTAACTCAAGTCAAAGAATCACTATGCTCACCCAACCTGAGAAGATTCTTATTGACGTTGATGTACCATCCATTAAAAATATTCGGTGAGTCGTTCAGTGTTTATCCGCTATATACACCTACACGTCTATACGAGTCTCCAAGACTCATGGTTCACTGAGAAACCATCGGAATCCAAGATTCCAATATACGATATGTATCAGTCTCAATGGGTTTACTTTGCTGACCAAATAGTGTAAACCTTGACCGAGAACTGTCTAAAAATGATAACGTCATGATATAACTCAATGTCAGTTGCGACGCTTTTGCAACATTATCATAACTAATCATTCTAAAGTCTGTCACATCTTTACCATATTAAATAAGAGATTATATAAAAGAAACTGTTCATTTTATTAATAATAAAATGTTACATTAGTATTTACAAGGAATTACATAATAAAATTGGCGCTCAGAGAACCGACCCTAACACAATAAGCTATATTAGAAAAGTTATACCAAACGGACCCTAAATAATTTAAAGATCATGACTCATTTACTCAAAATTGGCGTCCTAACATGTTAAATCAAAAAATATATTAATTTAAATTTGTCTTATTCGATTCATATTCAAGCACCAAATTCATACAAAAGTACTTATTGATGATTGATTTTTGTCCGAAGAAATAATAGGTTTCTCTAAATAATTTATTGTCGAACAATTAAATTTATTTGATTTTATGTCGTCTGACACTAGGCGTACATCCATAGGAGGTGGGATAATAGTTCACTATATCCGGAGACAACAAAGTATTTGTATTGACAAATGATATGTTTCTTGAGGAGGACTATATGAGAGAGTTCAAACCTTGAAATAAAGTGTTACTCGAGGAGTTACTTGTTGGTTCGACCAACGTGACATCGTCAACAATAGTTGACAGAAGCATAGTACCTTCAATATTTGAGCGTCGGATGCAAGTGCATTAGAATGATCTACAACTTATACTTAGTGGAAGGATCGTACAACAATCTGATCACTATATAGGTATTGGAGAGACACAAGTTGTCGCATCCAGTGGTGGTGTAGATGTTCCATTGACCTATCGTAGTGCAATTGCTGATTCTAATAAAGAGGAATGGTTCAAAGCCATGAACCTCGAGATATAGTCGATGTAGTATATCTCAGTCTGGGAAATTATAGACCAACATGATGGGGTAAAATTCATTGGTTGCAAGTGGATCTAATAGATAAAAGATGAGCATATAGGAAGGTATATATCTTCAAGACTATGCTAGTGGCCAATGGTTAAACCTATAAAGAATGAGTCGACTATGAGGAGACTTCTCGCCAGTAGCCATGCTCAAATCCATCCGCACTATTCACTCTAATGCCGCATATTATGACTATGAAATTTGACAAATTGACGTCAAAATTGTATTATTGAATGACAATCTTGACGAGTGTATTTATATGGTACAACCAGAGGGGTTCATAGTCCAAGGTCAAGAGTAAAACGTTTGCAAGCTATAAATGTCCATTTATGAACTCAAGTAGGTATCTCGATCTTGAAACATAAGATTTGATACAACGATTAAATCTTATGATTTTACCATGATTGTTCAATGAGAGCAAGTTTGTAAACGAAAAAAGATAGATGAGAAGAGATTAAGATGATTAAGATATGAATTACGGTTGATCTATGAATTATGGTGCTTAGCCTATTCTTTTATATGTATATGTTGCTTAATTTTAATGAGATTTGTATTCTGTACTTAAAGTATATTAGGATTTCTTCCCCAATTAGTTTAGTATTCGTTCTTTTTGCAGGTTTCCTCTTTTAGTTTGTCTTGTAAGAATTTGACTCTTTAATATAGTGGAACTATGCCGACCCTATCCTAATAGTGGAAATAAGATGATTGTGGTTTGAACTCTGCCATACAAGGGAGGGAATTGGGGTTGCCTATATATATATATATATATATATATATATATATATATAACTTTTGAATGAAGTCTATATAGTTTTAATTGGATTATTGATTGGATATTTATTTTAAATGATGTTATGTTGTCGAAAAATATAAAATATATATTTTTATAATATAAAAGAATGTTTATATATTTTAATTAATAATATTGATAAAAATTTAAATCTTCAACCTTAAGTATTTTTTAAGTTATCCTACTAGTATTTTTTTTCCTAAAATATTAATTTTTTAATTAATAACAAAAAATTAATATAAAGTAATACAACAACATACATTATATAACATTAAATATAATACAATACACTATATCATCAATCACTTTGAGATACTCTAAATGCAATCAAATACTGTAAAAAAATTAAAAAAATATTTGAAATAAAAAAAATTATTTCACCTTTCTAATAAAAACCATACTAAACGATAGATCCGGCTACCGGTCCGGTTCATTTTCGGTTCCACACTTATGTAGAACCGGAACCGGAACTGAACCGTTCGATTCCGGTTCCCTTTGGTTTATTTTTAAATTTTTTTTCAAATTTTAATAATGATTTTTTAAAAAAAAATATGAGATTAAAAAATTTATTTAAAATTATGAATTTGAATTTAAATTACATTAAATTACAAATAAAATTCTTATCTAAATAAAATTAAAATTAAAATTATTAAATTAAAGAGCTTGAACTTAAATTTTTAAAAACTTAAGTTGCATATGTATCTTTCAGGGGTGAGAGGAATCAAAGCTCACATAGTTCCATTACAATTTTAAGATAATTCCCCATTACAATTTACAATTATTTATTGATCAATCATCATCAATCATCATTATAAGTGCCTGTTGATCCTCCAGCTCTCATTCTGCTTGCAGATACATTGTCGAACAAGTCTTCAAAGTCATCGGAGGCATCTTCTTGTTACCTCATATCAGCTCGGGTCCAATCATCCACACATGTCGTTGCTTATAAAGTGTTTGGATGTAATGAATACCGTATCGTTTCCAATATATCGCCTCTCATGCTGAAGACTTGCTCAACCGCAATTGTGGAAACATGTGTTGTCATAAACTCTTTAGCAATAATTGATAATACATGATATATATTTTGATGTCGGTTCCACCATTCAAGGATTTGAAAATTTTTATTCACTAAACTTTCAGTAGGAAACTTGAAATTGGTAGATAAATAATTATCTAATTCCGGATTGTTAGTCGTGTTATCCCTATATTTTTTTATTTCGTTATAGTAACCAACGATCACCTACGCTAAGTCTTGATTGTATTACGTAGACCGGGCCGGCGCTTCGGTTCGGTTCCGAATCGGAACCGAACCATCCGGTTCCGGTTCCCCTTTGTGTGGAACCGGAACCGAACTAGTTAATTCCGGTTCGGTTCCGGTTCCACACTATAGTGGAATCGGAACGGAACCGGAACCGAACCGTTCTGTTCCGGTTCCATTAGGGTTTTTTTTTTTTTTTTTTTTTTTTTACTTTTTTGAAAATAAAAAATTGAGATTGATAAATCAATATAATTTAAATTATGATTTTGAATTTATATAACTCACTTACATTACATAATTACATTAAATTACAATAAAGTTCTTATCTAAAAAATTATAAAAAAACCATAATATTGCAAAATTCAAACCGGTTCCAACCGGTTCGGCTAGGGGAGGAACCCTAACCGAACCGGTTCGGTTCCGGTTCCGAATCGGAACCTTGGCCGGCTCTAGTATTACGGGTTCACTACTATTAGATTGTTCTACTGATTGCAAGTTATATCTACTAACATAATCATTAAATAAATCGTTTAAATTATTTTTTATTTTAGCTATTATTCTTGTAATATCAATTTCATCAGCTATTTCTAAATATCCATATAAAGCATGTAAGATACTATTCAAACATTTTATTTTACATCTAGGATCAAAAACCGTGACAATAAGATAAAATAGTGGAATGTCTCTAAAATAATGCAACCATTTTTATTTCATAACAACAATAACTTCAAGTAAAACAATATCATTAGGATCAGAACTATCAACATGCTCAAATAGAGTACCAACAATATTCAAACTTTCAACGAGAAATAAATATGTTGTAGGATAATAAACTCCGCTAAAAATATTTGTAGCATTATTAAAAAACTTTAAAATATCTAAAAGATATTTCACAAATATCCCATTGACTGGGAAAAAGTGTGATATGTTGAACATGTTGAGGAAAAAACTATATAATGCATCTTTATATTGGAAAGCTTGACATAAAAAGAAAATAAGTTGAATTTCAACGTGTTGGAACATCTCGTGAAAATTTTATCGCTTTAATACCATTTAATTTACAAAACTTGGCCAATTCTCTCATAACTTGAGAATATGACCAAATACAATCAAGTACAATCTTAAAAAGATCAATGAAAGATGCTAAACAAGTCAGACCATCTCGAACACATAAATTAAGGACATGACATGTGCAGGGAACATGAAAAAATCGACCCCCCAAATTCGGTTGGTATATTTATGTTAAATCTTTAATTGATGCAGTATTTGCAGATGCATTATCAAAACCAATTGTTAAAATTTTACCTAACAAACCATATTAATCTATAAATATTTTATGCAGTATGTTGTTCATCAAAAACTCTAAATGTAATAAGTCGTTTTTGTATGTTTCATGATGCATCAATCCAATGACAAGTCACACTCATATATGAGTGTGTTCGGCAATGGTCACTTCAAATATCAGAACAAATAGAAAGACGACATTTAATATCATTAAATGTTTCATTTAAAATAATTTTACCATCTTTTTATAATTAAAAAATGTGACGTTTTGTTGTATTTCTAGCCCTTTTACAAGCAACAGGATTTAAATCATTCTGAACGTAATTAGTAAAAGTAATTTTTTCACCAAAACTTAAAGAAAGATGTGTCATACAAGTTAATTTAGTAAAATTTTCTTTATTTTTAGCATTAGAATATTTAAATAAATCTAAAGAACTCGTACCTCTACTAGATGATGCGTACCTGGCCATTTGAGTTTGTGTTGTATCAAGTCCAATTTCAGCTGCATGATGTTTTTCCAAATATTTGTTCAAATTGTCATATCCACCAGTAAATTTGTAAGAAATCTCACAATAGTTGCATATTACTCTTGGACCTTCATTTTTAGTATCGACTAAATGAAAATGAATTTTGAGAATATCGGAGAAATGAGACTTAACTTATCTTCTGCGTGTACCGATACTAGGGCCGCTCTCTTGGGTTGACACATTTGACATAGTGTTCTCAGATGAACTTGTCATTTTTTGTTAATTTTTTTTTAAAGAATGAGAGAATTGAGAATGAAAAATTATAGATGAGAGGATTGAGAATGAAAGAATTGTAAAATTGAGAGAATTGAGAATTATTGTGTTGAAGAAAATGAAAAATAACCTTTATTATAAAGTTTTATATATTTTTTTGATACCTAAAATACCAAGCGGTTCGATTTTGGCTTGATCAGGGGTGAATTATAACCGAACCGAAATATTATAGTTTCGGTTCCGAAACCGGAACCTGAACCGATTGGAATCGAAATCGTCCGATTCTAACCGGTTCGGTTCCGAACCGGAACCGTGACCGGGTTTATAAGATCTTAATGTAACAACATATATATATATATATATGTTATCTGATAACCATCTACTTCCGTTCTATGAATATTTCAAAATTCATTTTTTTTAATCCAATAAAACCCAATGTATACTTTCACTTCTCCATTTTAGTCCATCTTTTAGGTAATTTAGGAGCTTTTACATATCCTATTTTTTCTTATAATTTTACCATGAGAAACGACCACTTCAAATCCGAATATAATATCATTTTTTTTCTTCTTAGATAAAATAAATTTAATTATTTCATTCAAACAAAATAATCTACAATTTAGAACAAAAATATCGTTGACTTAAATTTTCCTAATTTAAAGGAACAAAGCAAGCAACTACCTGAGCCCCGAGAGGGCATTACAATCATTTCACCTCATCAGTGTTTCCCTAATTCCTTTAATCCGCCAAAACGACACCGTCCACGCACTCTCAAGCGTAGAAAACTAGCAAAGTATAAGCGGAATTTTAAATAAATAATAATAATAATAATAAAATTACAGAACCAGCGACACATAAAAGTGAGTTTTAGATTTCTAATCAAACCCCGACTCTATTCTCATTTTCTCTCACTACATTGAAGCCCTAACTATGGCTTCACGCAGACTCTTCTCATCTCTGCTCCGCTCCTCTCTGCGCCGATCTCCCTCCAAATCTCCACTCTCAAAATCCTCTATCTTCTCACCTTCCTCCACGCGCCGCGCGTCTCCATATGGCTACCTCCTCACGCGCGTATCAGAGTACGCGACCTCGGCAGCTGCCACTGCCCCACCGGCACAGGCTCCGAAATCAGATCTGAAGAAAGGCGACGGAGGCGGTAAAATCACCGACGAGTTTACTGGAAAGGGTTCTATCGGTAAGGTGTGTCAGGTGATCGGTGCCGTCGTTGATGTGAGATTTGAGGAGGGATTGCCGCCGATTTTGACCGCGCTTGAAGTGTTGGATAACTCGATTCGGCTGGTCCTTGAGGTGGCCCAGCACATGGGTGAAAGTATTGTTAGGACTATTGCTATGGATGGAACTGAAGGGTTGGTTCGTGGACAGCGCGTGCTCAACACTGGTTCTCCTATCACTGTAAGCTGATTTCGTTGATCAAAATCGGAAAAAAAAAATCGGGGCATTTTTTTTTTTGTGACTTGGAAATAGAGAAGAAAAAATCGAATCTTTATTTGTTGATTGTGAATGCTGGTGTTCTTGTTGACTGTCGTAATAGTAGATCTGAGTTATGATCGATTTTTATTTTTTGAATCGGTTTGTGGGATTGTGCGATTTTGAATTTCTGTAGGGTTTTTGAAAGTGAAATTTGTTATTTTTGGTTTTTAGTTGTCTGAATTGGAAAACCTTTAAAGTTTGAAGTGAAGTATCCCATGTGTTTTATGAGTTTACAATTGATGTGTTTGATGACATTTTTTTCAAATATTATCATTGTGTTTGCTTTGATTTGAGCTGTTATATGCTGTTTGGGTTAGTAATAGCTTTTATTATTAGGACCTTGTCCACCGCAGGGTTCTAACTCAGGCACTCAGCTTGTGTTGTCTACCTTTCTGCTTCCCTCCTTACTACGTTCACTCCGCTTATGAGGAAAAGATAATTTTGAAAAACAGATCAGCTGCACGCTGTGGGGGACACTTCCCCCTCCCCCCAGTATTTACAGTTCCCTAAACCGAGACTTATTGTTATCTTTAGGCACCAAGTTGTTTTATAGGGTTTCTTTTCATGAAAATAATGAGTTTATGTTGCATTGATTTTGTGAACATTGTGCTTTATCTTGTTCTGTGATATGATGTCGATATGTTGTATGTTGAATATTTTGTTTTTAATTGGCTTTGTGTATGTGCTTTAGGTGCCTGTGGGGAGAGCTACTCTGGGTCGTATTATGAATGTCATTGGAGAGCCTATTGATGAGAAAGGCGATATCAGTAAGATTCTGGAGATCCTTTAACTTCTTGATAAGTTTTATGGGGGGTGCTGTTCTGGGAGTGCATGTAATGAAACTCTGACCAATTTTTTTTAAAATATTCCAACAGAAACCGAACACTTCTTGCCCATCCATAGAGAAGCTCCATCATTCGTTGAGCAGGCAACTGAACAGCAGATTCTTGTCACTGGTATTAAGGTAGTATTTCAATTTTATTTAGTGAATGCATTTGGATGTTCCATTTCTTACCCTCATTTGTTATACCAATGAAGGTTATGCTTTCATTGGTATGTTTCATTTTCAGTAAAATATAAAGATAATGATATTGGTCTCAATTTTACTTGACTTGCTCTTTTATACAGGTTGTCGATCTGCTTGCTCCATACCAAAGAGGAGGAAAGATTGGGCTTTTTGGTGGTGCTGGTGTAGGAAAAACTGTGCTTATTATGGAACTTATCAACAATGTTGCAAAGGCTCATGGTTTAGTTTTTAAAAAAATGCTGATGGCACTTCTTGTTTGCATGCAAATTACTCTGGTTGTTTTATTCAATGTTACAATGTTTTCTTTGACCAGGTGGTTTCTCAGTTTTTGCTGGCGTTGGAGAACGTACTCGTGAGGGTAATGACTTGTATAGGGAAATGATTGAGAGTGGTGTCATTAAGCTAGGGGACAAGCAGGTCAGCTTTATGCTTTTCTCAGTTTAATTTTTCTGTTTCCATCGCTGTTAAGTGCTAAACTTCTACATTTTTGTGTTTTTTTTTGGTCTCTCAGTCTGAAAGCAAATGTGCTCTTGTTTATGGTCAAATGAATGAGCCCCCCGGTGCCCGTGCTCGTGTTGGTCTGACTGGGCTTACCGTTGCTGAACATTTCCGTGATGCTGAGGGCCAAGATGTGCTTCTCTTCATTGACAACATTTTCCGCTTCACCCAAGTGAGTTTTATGATGGTGATTGGTGATTGGGTGGAGCTCTTATCATGCATTGTGCATGTTGCTGATGTTGTAAATATTTTGTGATCTACTTTCTGCAGGCTAACTCCGAGGTGTCTGCTTTGCTTGGTCGTATCCCATCTGCTGTTGGATACCAACCAACTTTGGCTACAGATCTTGGAGGTCTTCAAGAACGTATTACAACCACCAAGAAGGGTTCCATCACTTCTGTCCAAGCTATTTATGTCCCTGCTGATGACTTGACAGATCCAGCTCCTGCTACCACCTTTGCTCACTTGGATGCCACTACTGTGTTATCGCGTCAAGTAAGGATACACTTGGTTTGATGTAGCTTTGAAAAAAATTTGCTAATGCCATCTGACAATTTATTTGCTGCCGTTCCTGTTGACAGATCTCCGAGCTTGGTATCTATCCTGCTGTTGATCCTCTAGATTCCACTTCCCGTATGCTCTCTCCACACATTTTGGGCGAGGAACACTACAACACTGCTCGTGGTGTGCAGAAGGTTCTTCAGAACTACAAGAATCTGCAAGATATCATTGCCATTTTGGGTATGGATGAGCTTAGTGAAGATGACAAGTTGACTGTTGCTCGTGCTCGTAAGATTCAAAGGTTCTTGAGCCAGCCTTTCCATGTGGCAGAAGTTTTCACGGGTGCCCCTGGCAAGTATGTGGATTTGAAAGAGAGTATTACCAGCTTCCAGGTACCTCTACCTTCTTTGTCTTTGAACTCACACATGCTTCTACAGCTATATAAGCGTATCCATGTATAGATATTAGATAATCAATCATATATATTATCTGTGTTGCATACAAGCATACACGTATATAGACAATCAATTATATTGTGTCAAAGTTGCATGGTTTGCACAATTCTACATTCTGAGTTTTATTCCTGGTCCAGTCAATTATTTGGAGCTCCAATCATGCGTCAATAATTTGTGACAAAGATTTAGCAAAGTTTGATGATATGATGATGTCTCTGCACCTCAATGTTCTACAGTATTCTTTTATATAATATTTATTAGCGAAAAAGTGCCTATGCAAAACTGGTTTTAGCATGTTAAATGCTGGTGTATGAGCGGCTAATTCACTTAATTGTTGTATGGATCAACCTTTGGTATAAATATTTCTGGTGGTTAGAACAAATGGTTTTTGGTAACTTGCACTGTGACCCTGTTAGTAGTATTCACGGATGGACTTGCTTGAACATTTAAATTGATTGTATATTATATAATACCGTGCAATGAACTTATTGAATGCCTCACTTAAATTGATTGTATATTCTTGTAAATGCTATAACATGCTACGAATTTTTAGGTGCCTCTATGCACCAGTAATACAAGCTTGTGCATAGTTTTGATCACATTATCCATGATCTTGATTCAATTTTATATTGTTGGTTTCAACAGGGAGTGTTGGATGGAAAATACGATGACCTTTCAGAACAGTCATTTTACATGGTTGGAGGCATCGATGAGGTCATTGCCAAGGCTGAAAAGATTGCCAAGGAATCAGCTGCATAATCAAGTCTAATACTCTTGCCCCTGTTCGATTTCAACACCCTTCTCTTGATTACTGCGAAATCAATAATTTAGTTGTGCTGGTCATGCCGGCAACATGATGTTCATTTTTTGAGACCAAATGTGCTAGGAGCTTCTATTTCTGTTTTAATGTTGTTGCAGAAGTGTGAAATAGGAACAGAACTGGGGCGTATCCTGCCAAAGCCTTCTTTTCTCTTGGTAGTTAATAAAGGGGGAAAAAAGGAAGGGTGACTTGTATATTTCTTTTGCAAAATTTTCAGAATCAGGGACTTCTGATTTTCACTGAAATTACATTCGATTGTTATGCCTTGCCTTTTATTTATTTAGAATGAGAATAGATCTAGGTTTTGCATGTGTACCGGCCTTCCTGTTACCTTGCACTTTTCAGCTTCCTTTGTAGCCTTTCTGAATTGGCTACAAAGGGTTACTGGGCCATTCTCATTGGTGCGATAACAAATTGATGAGGGTGCCCTGTTGTTTTTTTCGAAAAGAAAGGACAGCAGGTTTGATCAATGTGCTATTATGGCATTTTTAAGGGTAAATATTTTTATACGCCCTCAAGACCCTCATAATTCTTCACTTGGGTTTCACATTGAGTTAACAATTAATGACAGTGTGATCGTGCTTCCATATTAAATCCCCAATTCAAAAGCTTTCTACATTTTGCATTAATCGTGCAACTCTATTTCTTCAAACGAATTCATCCTACCTACGCTTAAGAATCATGACTACCGAAAGGTAGCATCTGAGCTGTCTGCTTATTTTGTAGGAAGTAAAACTTCAATTGTATTAGCGGAAGGAGTCTCGAGCGAGAGAAGATACTGAAGAACTTCTGAAAAAATTCTCATGGGGTGTCCTTGTACTATTATTGAGCCACAGTTGGTATTGATTCTTTCTTCCCATCAAGAAGTACAAAATTATCTGCTCTTGTTGCCTCCATGCACTGATGTAAAAACTGAAAATATGATTTATATTTTGCTCAAGTCAAAAGTTATCTGCTCTTGTTCACTTTCATTGTTTCAGGGACATGTTCTCTTCTGATGGAAAGAGTAAAATCTTATCCTTGCAAAGTTTTTAGAGCGCAAAGGCATTATTCATAAGCCACTAGGAAGTTCCAAGAATCAATCACAAATACAAGTCCAAAAAAATACCCCGCCAATCACTAGCAATGAGCGCAATCAAAGAGAATAATATAAGAACATGATTAACACCGACTATTTAGGTACCCTAGACATTCTGATGTTCATGAGCATCATCTCTGGTTTCAATTTCCATTTTTTTCCACGTACTCATTTTGGCGCCTCCCGTTGGGTTCTGAAGAGTTTTGAAGCAGACTATTTTTCTCCCAATCTGAGTGATGGTGCTTAATTCTTCCCTCATCAGAGTGATGCAGCCTGTTTCTCTCATCCACATGGTCGTGCTGGTGCTTGTGATGATGTTTATGGTGCTTTTTATGAGTTTTCCTTCTCCCTGCACCCGCATCCTCATCGGTTGAAGAAAATGAAGCATTTGACTCTGAACAGCGTTGGCGTTTGTGTCGCCTTGCATGACTTCTCCTTCGAATTTTACCATCATCCTCTTCACTTGAAGAATCTGAACCACTTGATTCTGACTGCCAATTGTGTTTCTGATGCTTTGCATGACTTCTTTTAACTCCATCATCCTCATCATCACTTGAAGAATCAGAAGCATCGGAAATGGACCTTGAATCATGACGTCTGAATCTTCTGTGGTTTTGCTTCTTCCTCCTCTCTTCTTCAGATCCATTCTCATATTCATCATTGCTATCATCACTTGAGCCAGAGGAACATCTCTTCGACTTTCTTTTTGATTTTTTCTCCTTCCTCTTCTCATTGTCACCTGAATCAGAGTGGCTATGCTTCCTGTGCTTCTGTGGCCTCTTCTCCCTTTCCTTCTACTCCCATCACTGCTGTCAATGTCACTGTCAGCACCGGAATCAGATACAGATATTCTTTTATGCTTTACAGCCTAGACTTCCTTGCCTTGGCTTCAGCATCAGCCTTGGCCTTCGCAGCAGCTTCTAACTTCTGCTCCCATTTCAAAGGGGCTTCTCTCCTCTCCAAAGCTCTCTTCTTTTTCTCCTCGACCAACTGGATGAACTTCTTGCAGTCCATTTATATTTAAAAACCAGTTCAAAACCTGCATTTTGGTATAATGATGGCCGAATGGTCATCTCACAGAAGAGAAAAAACAATGTTAGTTCTTCTATCATCAAGTAGAGCTTCATGAAATTGAAATTTGCATGCGATTAATAAGAGGGGCACATGTATTCAGTTTTTCCATCCGTGCATGGAAGCAACAATGGCATCTATACTAGTATCAAAACAATGGCATCTATAGATTGCATACATGTAGACTAAAGCCAAATTACACAGCTGGTCTTTTACATGAACTCAGACAAAGTAGCCTTTATGGCACGTTAGGCAGGCCCGCACTTGTTAAACAGCGTGTGCACCCCCTGTCTTGGTCAAAGTTGGTCCATTAAATCAGAGCTAGGCACCCTCAGGTCTGCGAGAGTCTGAACAATTTTTTTTTTTAATTTAAATTTAATTATTTAAATTATTATAATAAAATAATATTTAATTTTTTATAGATATTTTAAATTATTTAGTACTTAAATTTAATTAATTAAATTACTTAAATTAATAAAATAATATTAAATTATTTAACAAAATAATACAATATTATTTTAATTAAATAAATAATTAAAATACACAATACAATCCATATAATACCAACATGGTCCAATACAATTCAATACAGTACAGTACAATGCACCAAACGCACTCCTAATTTAGGAATCAATAAGCACAATGCAACAATCAATTGTCTTTTTACCTACTACTCATACCAAACAGTCAATAAATAAAAAATCTGAAGTTTCAGTGACGAATTAAGTTTACAGGTAGGGTCACTCTTCCGCACTCCATTGTAATTTATAGACCACCAAAAGTCAATTTTAGCAAAAGAACATATTGATACTAAAACAACCAGCTCCAATCCACTGCTGAAATTATAGGAAGACTCAGTGGATTTAAATTCTGAAATTTGAATCATGTCTATCCTAAAAAAATAACGGCGTAAACACTAATATATAGTCCTCTTCCTCATTCAAAATAGAAAATTTTATACACGATAGAACTAACTCAAAATGACAATCTCATCACAATTTATTTATATATAGTATACACATATATAACCTTCACAATTTGATTCAACTTTCTTACCTTATATGCAAAAGCGGCACAAGTAGAAGAACAAAGGCTGCCCTCAAAAGCTGAAAAAACGGGGATTCTCCTACACCAATTTCAACAGAACTATAAACACGAAACAGAAACATTTATAGGTCAGGTAGCAGAATCATAAACCCTGATCAGAAAAAAAGGACTAAAATCAAAGTTCCAATTTCCATAGAAATATACAACAAACCTAATTACTAAACAACAGTTGTGAGAACTAAAGCAAAAATATTGCAAAAAATCACAAGCAAGAAACTAAAGCCAACGGGCTTTTTACCAACAGCCAATGAACACAATAAGACCAGGCACCCCAAATCAAACTAGAATAAGCCCTATGAACTAAAACCATTTGAAATCACTACACATAACGAATCTAGCTATATTACAACAGTTATAACAAACTTGAAATCCCCTTAAAAACCCTAGATAGTTTAAGCATCCTACTGACACGAAACCCTAAAATTACCATTTATACAAAAAAATTGCAACAAATTTTTTTTTCCCACGGAAAACATAGATTCAATTAACAGCGAAATAATACCATAGATTACATATCATATTCACAATAAAATCATCAAATTAAATGGGAAAAAAAGAGAGAAGAAAAAGTAAAATTTGATACCTTAACTGGTGATTCAGATCTATCACAGATAGCCTCGGCTAACAGATAGTCCAAGAGCGAACGAGATCTCAAGATCTGAGAGCTCCCTTGCTCAAAAAACTAGGGCTTCACTTTTTCGCGCTGTACGCTCCGTTCCAGAAACGTCTATCCATATAAAATTTTCTCTTACTGAAGTTGAAGATTTGCACGCGCACATGCATTGCTCGTTGGCGCGTGTTTGTTTGATCGTCTCCTTGTTGCTTCCGCCCCACGGCACAAGTCCAAGTCAATCACCGCGTTCCTCACTTGATACGCCGCCGTTTTCAGAACGGTATGGACTGCTTGTTGATCGATCCAAATTAAAAGCCCAATAGGCTCACTAAAGGCCCAAGTTTATTTTCCTTCACTACTAAGAAAACGAAACACCCTCAATTCATCACCTTCGTTAACTTCACCAATCAGTCGGTTCAAACTCTCTTCTGATCTTCTGATCAAATTCACCGTTAATCACCGCAATCATATGGCGGCATCCCCATCACCGTCATCGGCGGCCGGTACAACGAACACCATGCTAGCAATCTACGAGAAGAAAACCTCATCAGTCGATCTCTACCGTCCATTGCGAAACTACATCTCCCTCACTTACTCAGAACGCGAGGCCGTCAATCTCGAAGACGATCTCCAAACCGTTAAACAACTCCGATCAGACGTGGAGCGCGTGCCCGACCCTACCCCCACCACGCGCCGTGACCTGCTACAAAATTACTTTAAAGCCCTTTGCTTGATCGAAACTCGGTTCCCTATCTCCCCAGACAAAGACCACATTAATACGGTGACGTTTTTGTGGTACGATGCGTTTAAGCAGAAGCAGAAGGCGAGTCAGCAGAACATACATTTGGAGAAAGCGGCGGTGCTGTTTAATTTGGGTGCTGCTTATAGTCAGATAGGATTGTCGTTTGATCGTACGACGGTGGAGGGGCGACGGCAGGCGTCGCACGCGTTTATTGCGGGTGCTGGGGCGTTTGCGTATTTGAGGGATAATGCAGCGGCGAAGGCGAGTGTTGGGAGCTCAACGACGGTTGATATTGGTGTTGAATGTGCTGGAATGTTGGAAAGGTTGATGCTGGCGCAGGCTCAAGAGTGTGTTTTTGAGAATACGATTGCTAAAGGAAGTACGCCTGGTGTCTGTGCTAAAATATCTAGACAAGTGAGTGTTTAAAAATTTTACATGAAATGTGATTGAGGGTATGTTTTGTAATTGTTGTGCTTATTTATACTTTGTTACTAGGCATTTAAATTTAACCACTCACTTGTACTCAACAATTAGTGGTTCCTTAACTCTCTCACAAACTTACTTTGAGTTTACTGTTATATGTCTGTTTGGGTGCTACTTCTTGACAGCTATTGATTTCATTCCACATTAACTGTGGTTTCACAGCATCCCGGAATATAATTAGTTATCAGTGAAGTTTTACCACGCTCCACCAAACGACTTTTTTAATGCTGGCTTAACGCTCACAAAATCATAATCTCATAACATGAGATTATTTTTTGACCCGAGCCTATACTCTAGCGTTTGATAAGGTAGCATATACTCTCCGTGCAATACTCTCTACCAAACGCACCCATAGTAATTGTGGGCTGTGTTATCTGTGGTATGTGAAACAATTTGTTGAGCTGGGATTAAATATGCAAGTGAGGCCGGGGGAGTTTTAGGTATTACAAAAGAGGTTTTACTGGATTTTGCTGGCACTCTTGGTGACATAAGAAGTGAAAATTGTACAAAGGCTGTTGAATGTAGTGTTGGGCACTTGGGCTTTTTATATTTTGATTTTTAAAATTACAGATTTTATGAATTTTGTAGTGTTGATTCCGAGATGTATATCTATTGACCAAGTTAATAGATGCTTGGAACTATTTTTAAAATTGTGGATGGTTTTGAATCATAACAAATATCCATGTCGATTTAGTTTCTCTCTATTCAAATGTAGCAGGCAATCACTTGTTCAACTTGCTTGATGATGGGTACTATTACAGGTTGGACTATATTATGAGGAAGCTCTAGGGGCATTGAATGTTGCACCTCTGAAGGATCACTTTGACAAGGCCTGGGTATCTCATGTGCAGCTTAAGGCTGCCCTGTTCTATGCTGAGGCTTGCTATAGGTATAGTTTAGAGCTGCATGAGAAAGAAGAGATAGCAGAAGAAATTGCCCGGTTGAGGAGTGGGATTAGTGCTTTAACTGAGGCAAAGAAATCCTCAAAAGGTGCTGCAGCGCAGCTTTTGG
>SKCR01046481.1:0-41426 GCA_019454045.1 Zanthoxylum bungeanum
TAGGAAGGCCCTTCTCCGGAAAATATTTGAGCTTCGGACATTCAAAAAGACTCAGAAATTCCAATGAAGTGAGGTTTTCACCAACTGAAGATAGACGTTCCAGATTTCGAAATCCGGCAATCTCCAATTCGGTTAGAGAGGCAGGAAGCAGTGGAGATGACACTATATTTGGACATTCTCCACTGATTTCGAGTCGTCTGAGAGAGGAGAATATGTTCCATCCCCTCTCAAGAATTGCCTCACAAATATTAGTACCATTTATCTCAAGAGAGGTGAGATTGTGCATGCAGTTGGGTAACTGTAGGCATTGCATTTTTGCATACCAAACCCGATGATGAGTCTCGTAAGGAGGCACTACCTTTAAGTCATGGAAGTTGCGAAAAATGGTCGTCGGAAAGGAAAAAGTCAAGAATCGACACATCGTTGGATTTAATTCGCTGAATTAGCTTGGAGTTCGCTTGTTGAATCTTCGTTTCAAAATCACCCTTGGCCCAAAATCCCCGTAAATCAAGCCCACTCCCTTAGGTATCAAAGCCCACGCCCAAAGCCCACAAAACCAACCAAATACCAAGGTCCAAGCCCACAAAACCAAATACCAAGGCCCAAGCCCAAAATTCCCACCTATTCCTTCCTCCGTGTGAACACTAATTCCCACCTATTCCTTCCTCCGTGTGAACACTAATTCCCACCTATTCCTTCCTCCGTGTGAACACAAATTCCCACCTATTCCTTCCTCCGTGTGAACACTAATTCCCACCTATTCCTTCCTCCGTGTGAACACTAATTCCCACCTATTCATTCCTCCGTGTGAACACTAATTCCCACCTATTCCTTCCTCCGTGTGAACACTAATTCCCACCTATTCCTTCCTCCGTGTGAACACTAATTCCCACCTATTCCTTCCTCCATGTGAACACCTATTCTCACCAACCCAAATGCACTCCAATTGCCTATATAAGCATAAGATTTTTCAGCCTTGAGAGGAGCACATATCAATACATATCAAACAAAATCCCAAGCACTCACTTAGCATTTTGGAGAAGCAAAAACAGCCCACCATTCCCCCATTACTCACGCCCAAGCCCTTCCATTCACTACCTCTGATCATTTCAAGGATTCATCCAGCCCCTTAACCCTCACATCTTCACGCATAAAGCACCCACTCGACCTCCCCTCACTGCCCTTGCACCCAACACGCAAAACAGCCCCTTATTTCACGCAAAACAGTCCACCAAACAGCCCATTGTCACGTCCAATTTAGCCCCTGGAATTTACACCCAAATCAACCTAATTTTAGCCCCAAACCAGTACACAAACTGACCTAAATACCCTCCAAAATTCGCCCTAAAACAGCAGCTCAAAAGCCTTCAAAACAGTCCCCAAAGTCACCAAAACAGTGAGCAAAAACTGCACTTGTAAGTCCTTGAGTAAACCCAGCAAACGGCAGCCCAACGCCTTCCAAAAATCACCAAAACCGACCCTAATTCATTGCCAACCAGTAAGCTAAGTGTGGAGACTTAAATCGTAGTGAAATGGAGTGAAAACAGTGAGCAAATCAGCGAAACAGCAAGGGAAAAGGCAAACCAGCGAACCGGCGCGATCACGGTGTCTTAGCCTTTCCGACGGCCGTATAACGCACCTCCAACGAACGACACAAAAGGTTAGACCTGAGGGTTTATATTACTGAATTTATTCACATAAAATAATGGTTTAAAAAATGTATTTTGTGGTATTTTAGCATGGATAATTAGATTAGCGTGTTGCTTGAATTGGTTCACATGAAATAATGACTTAGGAAATATGTTTAGCTTGAATATTTGTTTTGGTATGTTGTTTGGAATTATTCACATGAAATAATAACTTAGAATATGTGTTTTATAATTCTTAGCATGAATAATTAATTTGATATGATAATTAATTTAGGTTATGTAAATTAATAACGTAGAAAAGCATGTAGTTTATTTTTCTGTCGCATGAATGTCATTAATTAGTACATGATGTGATTGTTGGGATGAGTGGGATATGTATTCCCTTTTGTGGTATATCGGATGGAAACCCGGACGTAAATTCCATAGCCGATTCCGAATGGACGGTAGTATGGTCTGCACTCGGGATACAATGCCACGTACCACTTAAGATGTACATATCTCGTTTCATCCAAATTTGTGTGCGAGCATGATTAGGTTATTAATAAGTTGTTTATTTCTCAAGCATGAATTAGTTTAGTTTGTTATTTATTTTAAAGCATGATTAGGTCGTTGGTATATTATTTCCTTATGTATGTTGAGTAGACTTGGTTAATATTACACAAATCCATCCATTACAATTGACATAAGTAAGGGACCATTCCGAACCCAACGGTTTGAGGTCTTCCCTTGCGAGGGGTGAGTGCGGCCTTAAATCATTTTCCCGGTTCACACCGGGTGGCGACTCCATTATTCTCCGGTTTAGTCCCCCGCGGGCTACTCCGTACTCCCAACCAGGCCGCGAGCCTGGAACAGCATGCGTCGCCCAGTTTCTGTTGTCTACAGTAATGCCTCCAATTTCTCACAATCCCATATCTTGAGCTTAGTGAGCTTTGTAGAAGGCAATCCTCCTTCAGGAAAGGACACAAGATTTGGACAAAAATTTATAGTGATCTTTTGAAGGTGGCAGAGCATATGCAAACCATCAGGTAAACCTATCAGATTTTCACAACGAAAAACACTGATTTTTTCAAGGGAGGAGTTGTCCAATCTTTCAGCTATTGACTCCAGCTTTGAACATCCACTAACATCAAGGAACTTAAGAGTCTTGGGTAAATTTCCACTCGGTGACAAGAAAGCAATCTCCGAGTAGTATCCAATAAGAAGAACCTCAAGTGTAGCAGGTAACTCGTTTTCCGAGAATAAGGATGTGAGAGATGGACAATCGACAATCCACAAGTATTCAATAAGAGAGGTGTACCTTCTGCAGCGGGAAATAACCAGACTTTTCAAAGACTTGCAGCTGGAAATATGCAGACTTTTAAAAGATGTATTGCTATCGAGCACCCATGCCTCAGGTAAGGATTCCAGTGCATTGCAATTTTCAATTGCAATTGTTCTCAACTGGAAAGGCAGAGCAGCCTCTGGAAAGGAAACAAGTGAATCGCAGTCTGCGATGTATATCTCACAAAGTGAACGGATGCTGAAAAGTGCTTGTGGTAGCTTCAGAAGGCTTTGGCAATTGCTTAATACAAAATATTGAAGTCTGCACATCAACCCTTGCTGTTGTTGATCATGTTCTTCCTCTGCCACCAAGGAAAGAAGTTGGGAACAACTTGTAATCCGAAACTGATTAATGGAGCTAATGTCTTGCAGTAACCGACTTCCATTCTGCCATAAATAGGTTAGCTTTCCCATATTATTAATTTCCATTTTTTCCAATTTTGGTAGCCCTTGCTCAAGAAGCCCTGCTAGAATCACTTCACTTGACATATCTGCAAAAACAATTGAATTCAGAGAGCTGGGGTTGATTGGGTGTCTGCACACCACCTTCTTACATCCCTCAATCTTTAGTTCTCTAAGAGCTGAATGACTTGGAATTGACACCAGTAATTCTTCACACCGTTTAATGACAAGCCTCTCCAATGAAGGAAGACATTCTGGCAATGCTCCTTGCAGTTTACAACAATTTACAAGAGAAAGCTCTCGCAAGTTACGAAAGCTATCTTGACCAGATTCATGAGAAATCCAGTCTTGCCATTCTCGCATATGCTCAAAAGAAAGAGTCTCGAGTGATCGAAAAGGCACTGAGCAGCCGTTGCCATAAAAATCTGAACCAACAGTTTTCACTCTATCCATTCCACTTATCTCAAGATACTTTAGAAAGGGTAGTTCCCCGAATGATGGTAAAGAAGTACACATGTCACAATTATGAAATCTTAGGATCTCTAAATTTGACAATGAAGAATCACCCAACCAAATTGGAAATTTCGTACCACCATATCCTCCGATGGTGAGCTCCTTCAGATTTCGATGTGGTTTTAGCATGTCAAGCACTCGTGTTTCAATTCCTGACTCCCTTTCATTGCTTACACGACACCATTCAAGCAATAAAGCTTTAAGATTCGCCTTGCCATTTAACAGACCCTCACCCGCATCACCAGCATGTTTTACATTCTCCAACCTCGAAATTTTGAGTGATCCATGAAGATGCACTAAGGACTTCAACTCTTGTAAACCATAACCAGTCTCTTTTCCAACAGCAAAACTACACAATGTTCTGAGACAAGTCAATTTACCAATTCTCAATGGCATTTCCTCCAATGAAGGTACATCAGAATTGTTAAGATGATGCAACTTGATTAGGTTTCCCATATCCGCACACAACTTCTTAAGTGGATAACAGCCTTCCACTATAAGTTTGTGTAAATTGTAAAGTGTGTTTACCGATTCAGGCAAGGTTTCAATTTTGGTATTTGATAGGTTAAGAAGCCGTAAATGTTTCAGGTCAGCAATTGAGTTTGGGATCTCGTTGATTTGGTACCCACTCAAAGATAACACCCTTAACCGTCGTTGTTTCAACAACATATCAAGGGTGCTACGAGCCAAATAACTCCTCTTGAAATCTGAAAAACCTACTGGCAGAAAGGTTCTCAAATGTTTGACCTCATAAAAGGCCTCAAATCTTTTATCACCATCGAAATTTCCAAGCTTGTATGATAAATGACGAAGATTTCTTGAAATTTTTTGTGGCTTGTTACCTTCTATTGTGTCCTCCATTCTGAAGTATGTTTCCCCTGCAGCCCATTGAGCAAGATCATTGATGAGATCATGCATCACAAATTGGGATGTATCACTGCTTGATTGTTGAAAGAATGACCTTGAATGCAGCTCCTGAAAAAACATGTGGCCTAAATCTTGCATTTGCTCCTCAGTATCTTCATTATACAATAAACCTTCAGCCTTCCACAATAAAATTATTTCATCTTCATGAAATTCATAATCCTTTGGGAACAAGGAGCAGTATGCAAAGCACCATTTCAATGTTGGAGGAAGATAATGATAGCTCACTCTAAGAGCTGGTAATATGTCACAGTTCTCCTCCGACAAATCCCATATCTTGCTAGTGAGCACACTTTTCCAGTCATTTGGGTCATTTTTTCCGCGAAGAAGGCCTGCAAGAGTTTTTGCTGCCAAGGGCAATCCTTTGCATTTGATCATTATCTTCTCGCCCACATCCTTCAAAGATTGATGCATGCTGAAATCTCTCGTCCCCAAGCAGTGTTGAGTGAACACTCGCAAGCAATCTTCTTCTGTCAACTCTTTCAAGGGAAAATATCGAACAGTCCCCATGATTTCAGCTACCCGTCGATTGCGAGTTGTGACAACAATCTTACTTCCTGGTGCGCCAGGTTCAAATGGAAGGCTCAGGCTAATCCAATCGTTGTAATTTTGATTCCAAACATCATCTAGAACGAGCATAAATTTCTTTCCAGACAGTTGCTTCTTCAGCTTCTGTTGAAGCAATCCCAGCTCATCATTTTTGTTGACAGGCAGATCATCAGTGGCATTGAACTTTAGAATTGCTTTTGTGACGTTGATAACATCAAAGGCATCGGAGACACAAGTCCATGCTTTTAGATCAAAATGATGTTGTACTCGATCATCATTATAGACAAGCTGAGCAAGAGTTGTCTTTCCCATCCCGCCCATTGCTATAATAGAAATGACAGAGAATCCATCACCACTTTTTAAATCTTCCCTCAACAAACATTCAACAAGCTCATTCTTTTCTTTTTCCCTGCCATATACTTTGGCTTCATTCACCAAATGGACTGTAGGTAATCTTTGTCGTCCTTTTCTAGACTTCCCGCCAGAGTATTCCTTTAATTCCAATTGGTCTTTCTGTGTTACAATCTCTTCAAATATTTCATTGATCTCATTTATTTTGGACATTATTGAGGAGTCAAACTTAATTGATTGAGGAGTGCACCCGGTGCAGCAAGTGGAAATGAGCTTGCGAAACTTACTCAAACTGGGTTGATCAGAATCTGGTTCTTCAAACTGAAACTTCCTCCGCAAAGCCTCAGTTTCAAACTCATCCAAAATGTCTTCAACATCATAAGCTAAGTTCTGAAGATCGCCAAGCCATAACTTCACTGACGCGTCATTCGTCTGCTTCTCCCCAGCATCAACAAGAACTGCCTTAATCTTCACCAGAAGTCTCTTCCACTTCATGAGATCAGCATGGATTTTCCCGTGGCGTGCAAACAGTTCAAGACCTTCCGAAGCCAACTTCTTGACCAGCATCTCTACTGACGCCGACAGAATCGCCTCTCCAATGATTGACATTTTTTTTAGCTTTTAGATGGAAACAGAAGAAATTATGGAATGTGAAGAAGAAAAAATCTGCAGGAATGGGATTGCTGTAATTCTAATGGACAAATATGGTTTGTGAAGAGTAATGCAAGCTAGATAATTTTTATTTTCTTAGAAATCAAGCAGTTTTGCACAAAAGTAAAAAAGAAAAAAAGAAAACAAACGCCACCACTGATAACTTGAGCAACAAGTGAACACCACAATCTCAAATCCAACCCAAATCAAGAAGAAAAGAATCTTCAGAAATTGAACTAGTCTTATTTGTTATGGGGATTTGTGAATGTCAAGCAAGCAAGAATTTAAATATCCCAAGCCAACTTTTGTAGCAGCATCTGATTTTTTTTTTCCAAGAATTAAAGTTAGGGATAGCTTCTTTTTGTTTGTAGAGACTAAAGGAATTATCCATCAGTTATTACCACCATTGGATTTAAAGTAAGGCATTCGAAACCAAGAACGAGTCCAAAAAAAAAATATTCAGAAAAACTAAATATGGCAAAACAAAGATCTAACAATATTTGAAGTTTTTGTCTAGACCATTAAGTATATTGGGTGGAAAATTGATTCAATAAAAGAGCCAGGTAGCTCGTTTTTTATTTTTCTCTTCATACAATCAGTAAATTCCAGAGCATTGATAATATTTTGAAGAATGCAAAAGTAAACTGATATAGATCCAAACGAGAACTCAAAATCAACTCAACAATCTTCTCAAATGCAAGCCATTACATTTCATCACTATCTTCTCACCAATTTCCTTCAAGGATTGATGCATGCTAAAATCTCTTGTTCCCAAAGAGTGTCGGGTGAACACACAAAGACAATCTTCATTTGACAACTCTTTCAATGGATAAGACTGAACAGTCCCTGTCGTTGCTGCAACACTTTGATTGCGAGTTGAAAAAAATAAAGTTCTGACCCAACACACCTATGGGGGGAATAGGTGTAACAAGTGGAAATATAAAATATACTACACTATTCAAAACATGTTTCGAATAGAGAATAAATAATGGAAGAACAAGCAACCACAATACATATAAATTACTTAATAAACAAATCTGATAACTCAAGAGAAAAGAGCAGTAAGAGTAAAAAGATGACAAAGAGATTTGTTTACATAGTGGAAAACTCGTTAGAGTAAAAAACCACTCCGGGTATAGGCTACCACCCAAATCCACTATCAGAGAAAAACTTACAGAGATGGTGAAAGCCCTATAGCAATAGCTTTGCTGACTCTAATCCCAAAACTGTAATCACCCAAGGAACTCCCCGAGCATGCACCAAGCAACTTCCTTCAGAACTTCTGAAGTCTCAGCGGATTGAATCGGACATGTAGTTATGTGTGTATGGTGAGGGGTGAATAAATAAGAGGATCACTCATATGAAATAATACTTAATCTTAAGGAGGGATCTTCAATAGAGAGGGAAAACAAAAACTAAAGCTTTAGGTTAATGTGTTTTCCTCAAAAAAAAAATGAGGCTAGAGGCTCCTTTTATAGGTAGGGTTTTGGAAAAGAAAATAGGGTTTAAAAAGGCGCATCTGAAAACAGAATATGTGACAGGCGTTCGAACGCAACAAGAACGGGTAACGCACGCGACAAAAATAACAAGTACCGTTCGAACTAAACAAGAACGTTACTCGAACGTGAAGTCTCTGGAAAGAGTATGTTCGAACGAAATGTGAACGACACTCGAACAGTTGCTCTCTGGAATTTACGTTCGAACCCGAAGAAAAACGTGTCACCAACCCCATTAGTTCGAACCCAATAACGAACACAGCACCAACGCCAGTTGTTCGCACAGTGAAGCGAACGCACCAGTAACGGATGACTGATGCACAGAAGCCAAAGACCAGTCCAATTTCACAAGGATCTTCATGACAGATTACAACTCAATTGAACTTGTTTTGTCACGGACACATGCCAATAAAAATGGAACTCACAATCTCCCCCTTTGGCATTCCGTGACAAAACACAACCTAATACAAAGACTACAGAACTAGACCCAAAAAGAAAAATAGTCAACTGTCAACCATCATCAACAGAGACTAATTACAAATGGACTCGATCTAACACCTAGCAAAGTAGTCTTTAGAATAAAAGCCACCACAGCAATAAACCAATTTACTTGAAACATCCACAAACAAAAAGATACCGTGAAAAGCATTGAGATTATCAAGAAAGACATAAAACAGGTAAAATGTTGTTCTCCCCCTTAATATGAACTCCCGGAGATCACTTAGAACTATTACTCCCCCTTTTTGTCACGAAATGACAAAGAAAGCATAAACCCGAACCAATAAATGACAAAAATTAAGCCAATGGTTAAGAGAAGAACATATAGCAAGCAAAACCACACAAATAGGCAATAAGCAAAATGAAACACTGTCATAGATAAAAAGATTCAATACTGTCCAGAAACCAAACAGATACAAGAGGCGAGAGAATAACACACAGGCTACAATGACGATCACACAAAAAAATAAAATAAATAAAGACTCCCCCTAACTGTATCAAAATCCTGAAAAAGAAGCAAAAGGACTAATCAGACTCCGAGCTGGCAGACGACTCATCGGCATCAGAAGCAACATGAGACGATGAAAAGTGACGAGCAAACTGATCCTCGAGGCGACGGACAGAAGAACAGACCTCTGATAGGCCACCGGAAACCAGACGAAGTTCAGCAAGAATGGTAGCCTGTGAATCCACAATGCGCTGGTAGAAATCAGACGAGGGACCAGCGGTAGAGGAGGAGGCATAAGCCGAGGCCGGAGCGGTAGGGGCCGGATCAGGAGCAGGGGCTGGAGCAGGAGCAGGAGCACGAACATGAGCATGTGCAGGAAGATGAGCAGCACTCATAGCAACAGTCTGACGACCAATAGGTTTAAGCAGAGGGAGAGGAGGATCATGCATAAAATCCGGAACCAGTGCCGAGACAATGCGACGAATGAGGCATCCATACGGAAAGGTGTGAGCAACATAAGAAGCATTGCGAATGCGAATCATTTCACGTAAAATCACACCGAGGATGTCGATAGAGAGTCTCTGTTCAATAGCATAAAGGAATGCAATCCGGGCAATCGGTTGAGTGTTCACATGGGACTTCGGCCAAAGATTGTGACACACTATCCTGTTAAGCAATCGATAAGAAGGCAGCAGAGAGGCAACGGCGATGGTACCCCCAACAAACGGACGATGTTGTCCAGTTACAACATCCATGATAAGTTGATCCGAAGGGCCGTTCGTAGGAGACCAGGGATACTGGGGATAGGGTACCTCAGGAATCACAAGAACCCGAGAGAGAACAGAGGGATCAATGTCCAGGTTGGTGCCCCGAATGAACACGGAGAAGGAAGTGGTGGAAACAACCTCCATGTTGGAATAAAACTCCTGGACAAGTTGGGGAGATGGCCCAGTGAAACCAGACAGAAGAGGACCCCAACCGCGGGAAACCAGCAAGGGCACAATCCCTGAGTCACGCAACTCATCAATCAACACATTGCGCTCCAAAAACAAGCTGCGTTGCGAGAAATGATCATCGAACAACTTGGCAGCTGCAGGACTGCGAAAGCGATCACCAGGGAGAGAATCGCGAGGACGTTTCTTGGAAGCAACTAACTTCTTAGGCATCTAAAAACACATAAGAAAAGCACAAGACACAAATCATCGTAAGCAAATCAGAACAGAGAGAAATAAGCTGAGAAGAAACTAAGAGCGTTCGAACGAAATTCTTGAAGCGTTCGAATGCGATGGCGATGAACCGACAGTAAGGAGCCCATAACAGATGCAAATCACCACAAAGAAACACCCCAAAACATAAAGAGTCACAGCCCTAAGGATTATACAAGCCTTAATCAATGAGATAAGGCAAAATCCAAGAAAACAAAAACGAAACCCTAGAATCAGATCTAAAAAGGACAAAATAAAAAAAAGTAAAACAAACAGAAAGAATCAGTACCTTGATGATGGAGGAGACCGAAATCAATGGATCTAGGCTGCCCAAAAGCAAAACAGACGAGAAATGGAGGGAAGAGTGGGTGAAAAATGAAGAACCACGATGAAGATGAGAGAGAAGAACCGTGCGAATAGAAACCGCACGGAAACTATTTAAATAGCCTGAAGACGTTTGAACGAAAATCGAACAAAATTCGAACGAAAACTGGTTGGCGTTCGAACAGAATAAAGAACGAAACACGAACGAATTTAATAGCCCAAAAGTAGATGAACGAACGAAAGAGAGGATGAAACACCAACGAGGAACGTTCGAACAGGGTAAAGAACGAAGCACGAACGGACACAGACTGACAGTGAACTGCAAGAATCACGAGACACACAAAAGGACACAGTGCCCAGATATAAAAAAGGGATCTGACTAAAACAGTGCTACTGCAGGAACAATGAAACCCAGACAGAATTCTATCGATTATGACATGAGACAACATGCATCATTATTTTTTAAATCTGCTAAACACAACAATTATGCACAGGACACAAACACCAAAACAGGTCAAGCACTTGCGTGAAAATAAGGTGCACAAAGAATCAATGCTTAAGATCTTATTTTATGAGCTGGACACAGCCAAAGAAACCCATCTCTAGACAAACCGAGTCCACAAAATAGGTGTTCAAACCCAGCACCACTAGGACCTGAAATTAAGCAACATTGGTTGCATGCTATAGTATTTACCCCAAAAGATCATGAGCTCATATTTAATAACTCTTTCGAGTGAAGGGTTTTTGCCCTTATCTTTTGAATTTGGTCATTTTGGCTCTTTTGCACTTGAGTCTCATTGTGTTTTTTTTTTTTTGAATGCATTATTTTTTGCTTTTGAAGGGGGATAGCAAGGTCAACTAGTCAAAGGTCACACTTATTGAGCAAACAAGGTATGGAAGAGATTAGATTGCCAATCCAGAAAAAAACTCATACATGCGACCAAGCCTTGATAAAATAAAATCGTGTATGTGAATTGCAAGCACAAGACCTACCAAGGATTTGTATTACACGCACTCATGTATGTAGAGCAACAAGAAAAAAGAAAGGCATATTATACAAGCATAATCAGATATTCTACATATCAGGATCACATGTACATGCTAGTCAAGCTCAACCAAGCCAAATAAAACATTTTTTTTATATATAAACAAAATGAATGAAGACTCAAAGAACAAAAACGAACAGAATAAGGAAAGAAAAAGAACCATAAAACGCACTTACACAAGCAAAAGACAAAACACTAGGGAAGAAAACAATTGAGCTCCCCCATCATGCTCATTTCAAACTCTTGAGTCATGGCATTAGCAAACTCATGTGCAAGAGTGTCACAAGGAGAACCAAAGATGATGTCGTCGACATAAACTTGAGCAATGGTGATTATCCCATCGACCTTTCGAATGAACATAGTCCGGTCAACTCCCCCTCGAGAGTAACCATGATCAAGGAGATAGCCAGTAAGACGATCATACCAAGCTCTAGGAGCTTGTTTGAGACCATAGAGAGCCTTTTTTAACCTATAGATAAAATCGGGATGATCGGTATCCACAAACCCTTTTGGTTGTTCAACATAGACTTCTTCTTGTAGGAACCCATTCAGAAATGCACTTTTGACATCCATTTGATAGAGTTTGAATTTCATACTACAAGCAACAGTAAGAAAGATACGAATGGACTCTAACCTCGCAACAGGGGCAAAGGTCTCATCATAATCTATCCCTTCAACCTGAGTATAGCCTTGAGCCACAAGACGAGCCTTGTTCCTAGTTATGGTACCATGTTCATCAGTTTTTTTCTTGAAGATCCATTTGGTTCCAATCACATTAGTGTTCTTGGGTCTAGGGACAAGTTGCCAGACCTCATTGCGAGTGAATTGATTTAATTCTTCATGCATGGCATTCAACCAGTTTTCGTCCAAAAGAGCCTCTTCAACCCTTTTAGGCTCAATCTGAGACACGTAACAAGCAAATGATAGTTGATTAATTAATCTCCCATGAAGCCTCAAACCATCAGCAACATCACCTAGAACATTTTCTTTAGGATGATGTAGCTTAACACGAGACGACCGGACTAATTCACGGGATTTTTCATTCTCAGGGGAATCACATCTCTCAGAATGATCAATCTTAGTCGTGTTGTCAGAGTGTCCTACGACATCAGGGTCTTCATTACTATCAATAACAGGGACAGACTCTTTCTCATTATCAGGACTACATTCGCCATCATTAACAGTCACATTGATAGTTTCCATAACAGTAAGAGTACGTTTATTGAACACTCTATAGGCCCTACTGTTCTGAGAGTACCCTAAAAACATGCCTTCATCACTTTTGACATCAAATTTCGCGAGATTTTCTCTGTCTCTCAGAATGTAACAAGTACTACCAAAACCCTGAAGTATTTGACAGTAGGTTTCTTACCTTTCCATATTTCATAAGGAGTCTTCTCAGTTCCAGGCCTCAGAAACAAACGATTAATAATATGGCAGGCAGTGCAAACCGCTTCTCTCCAAAAATGTAGAGCAACTCCTTTACTGTGAATCATGACGCGAGCCATTTCCTAGATAACTCTGTTTTTCCTCTCAACGATTCCATTCTGCTGAGGAGTGATGGGAGCAGAGAACTCTTGTTTTATACCTTTGTCGGCACAGAAAGATCCAAGATTAGAATTTTGGAACTCACGACCATGGTCAGTGCGAATCCTAGAGATATTTAGATCTTTCTCATTCATCAGCCTCCTACATAAGACTTGGATGACTTCAGCAGCTTCAGATTTTTCACGAAGGAGATCAACCCAAGTGTATCTAGACAAGTCATCCACAATAACCAAAATATAATTTTTACCCCCTAGACTTTCAGATTTGGAAGGACCCA
Organism: Zanthoxylum bungeanum; assembly: GCA_019454045.1. Lineage (NCBI taxonomy): Eukaryota > Viridiplantae > Streptophyta > Magnoliopsida > Sapindales > Rutaceae > Zanthoxylum > Zanthoxylum bungeanum. Next base: position 13,202 of record SKCR01046481.1, read on the forward strand.
TAAGATCCATATGAAGAAGTTCTAAAGGTCTTTTGGTAAGGATGTGAGGAACACGAGTATGACTCGCTCTAGTCTGTTTTCCTAACTGACAAGGACCACACACAAGATTGTGGTTCTTTCCTAATTTAGGAAGGCCAACAATGAGGTTTCTTTTCGAGACTTTTGACAAATCATGATAATTTATGTGTCCCAACCGTTGATGCCACAAGTCAATCTCATCTAAATGAACAACATTACATGTAGAGGGCTGTCCAACGAAGATACCGTAACAATTGTTGGTGGTTCTAAGACCCTTAATGACACATTCACCTTGACCATTAAACACCGAACATGTTCTCTTCTCAAAACGAACATCTAGCCCAGTGTCACAAAAATGACTAACACTTAATAAATTTGCTGTCAATCCTTCCACATACAGGACGTCATCAAGGACGGGAAAGCCAGGCAAGGCTATCATTCCTTTTCCCATAATCGGAGCTTTTCCTCCATTGCCAAAAGTCACATTCCCAGTCATGTTCTCCTCGAGAGAGACAAACATAGCTTTATCTCCACACATGTGTCTGGAGCATCCGCTATCAAAGTACCACATTTGATTGTCCCTAGCCTTGAGGGCTATGTGAGCAACGTAACACTCTTCTTTCCTAACCCAAGCCTGTCTGTGATCTTTATTGGATCCGGAGTTCCTGGTCAACAAAGCTAATTTTTCACTAATGACTTTGGTCTGACGAGTTAGTTCAAAAACCTGTTGAGCTAAAGAACTAGAATATTTTTGATAAGAAGTCTTTCTAGACCTAGAATTGTTCTTTCTGAGCTTGAAACACTTAGGTCGGGTGTGACCTATTTTACCACAGTAGTGACAAGTGGGAACAAACCTAGGTTGAGTATGGGAGATTTTTGGCTGATCATTAGTAGAGTTGTTAGAGATGACAGATTGGTCACCTAAGGTCCTAGGAGAATCTTCTCTAACAGGTTTGACATTCGATCTTTCAGCAGGAACAAAAACAATTTTGGAAGAGGATGCATTTTTGTCATCAGTTTTAGCATAACCTAGACCTCTCTTGTCACCTGAAGGAACACCTAGCCCTATCATATGATCAATTTTTTGAGATCCACACGAGAAGGCCAAAAGTTGAGACTGAGTCTGTTCAAGTTCTCTTTCTAAAGTCTTGATCCTAACTTCCAATCCCTTATTTCTTTCTCTGAGTTCAACAACGACAATCTGACTTTTTCCAAGTTTGATTTGTGCCTCATTTCGTTCAAGTTCAGTCTCTCTGAGTTGTTTTGACATTTCAGAATTGGACTGTTTGATGCTCAAACTTTCATTGAACAATTCAGTGAAGGCGGTCTGGATATCTTCCTCATTCTCTGAGTCACTTTGTTCAACATACTCAGATCTATCCAAAGTTCCGCTGGCGACTCCATCTTCTTCATGATCATTCACACTGTAGGCAAAAGCCATGTGAGAAAAATCCCTTTCGGATCCTGAGTCATCAGAATGTTCATCATCTTCTTCTTCATCATCAGAGAGAGACACAGCCATGGCCTTCTTTCCTTTCGACTTCAGAAAGGTGGGACATTCAGCACGAATGTGGCCAAAACCTTGACATTCATGACACCTAACAGTCTGGGATTTCTTATCCTTCTCATCTCTATATTCTTTCCTAGCAGTTCTAAAACGATTGTTATTGTCTCTAGATTTCTCAGTCCATCGTTTATCAGGAACACTGTCTTTTTTCTTAGGGTTCAAGAATTTCTTAAATCTTTTCACAAACATGACCATGTCAGCATCTGAAAGGGGTGAAACTTTGTCATCATCAGATATTTCACGTTTTTCAACTTTCACAGATTTCATGGCTATATTTTTGGTCTTTCTAAAACCTGGAAGTTTACTCTCATAGATTTGAAGATTACCTACAAGGTCATCTAGTTTCAACTTATCTACGTCTTTGCTCTCCTCTATAGCAGTGATCTTAGGTAGAAATTTTTCAGGAAGAGATCTAAGAATTTTTCTAACAATACGACTGGTGGGAATAATTTCTCCTAAGTTAAAGCTGGAGTTGAAAATGTCATTTATTTCAGCATAAAATTCATCAAAGGTTTCATCCTCTTTCATCCGAGCCATTTCAAACCTGGTGGCAAGATCTTGTAGTCTGTTGTTTCTAACGGACGATGTACCTTCGTGAACAGTTGCCAGAATGTCCCAAGCATCTTTGGCAACTTCACACATGGAAACCCTTCTAAACTCAGAAGTACAAATAGCGCCATGTATAGCATTGAGTGCTTTACTATTCCTATTGCACTCGTCAAACTCATCCTTGGACCAAGAGAGTTTGTCTTTTGGAGAGGTAACTCCTTCTACAGTAACAACTGGTGGTTTCCATCCATACTCCACCGACATCCAAACTCTCTCATCTAGGGATTTTAGGAATCCCTTCATACGAACTTTCCAATGGGAATATTCAATCCCATCAAAGAACGTGGGGCAGTTCAAAGGTTGACTTCTATCCATTAGGAAAAGGGTCAAGGACCGATGTCAGGCTCTGATACCAATTGAAAACAATAAAGTTCTGACCCAACACACCTATGGGGGGAATAGGTGTAACAAGCGGAAATATAAAATATACTACACTATTCAAAACATGTTTCAAATAGAGAACAAATAATGGAAGAACAAGCAACCACAATACATATAAATTACTTAATAAACAAATCTGATAACTCAAGAGAAAAGAGCAGTAAGAGTAAAAAGATGACAATGAGATTTGTTTACGAAGTGGAAAACTCGTTAGAGTAAAAAACCACTCCGGGTATAGGCTACCACCCAAATCCACTATCAGTGAAAAACTTACAGAGATGGTGAAAGCCCTATAACAATAGCTTTGCTGACTCTAATCCCAAAACTGTAATCACCCAAGGAACTCCCCGAGCATGCACCAAGCAACTTCCTTCAGAACTTCTGAAGTCTCAGCGGATTGAATCGGACATGTAGTTATGTGTGTATGGTGAGGGGTGAATAAATAAGAGGATCACTCATATGAAATAAGACTTAATCTTGAGGAGGGATCTTCAATAGAGAGGGAAAACAAAAGCTAAAGCTTTAGGTTAATGTGTTTTCCTCAAAAAGAAAAAGGAGGCTAGAGGCTCCTTTTATAGGTAGGGTTTTGGAAAAGAAAATAGGGTTTAAAAAGGCGCATCTGAAAACAGAATATGCGACAGGCGTTCGAACGCAACAAGAACGGGTAACGCACGCGACAAAAATAACAAGTACCGTTCGAACGAAACAAGAACGTTACTCGAACGTGAAGTCTATGGAAAAAGTATGTTCGAATGAAATGCGAACGACACTCGAACAGTTGCTCTCTGGAATTTACGTTCGAACCCGAAGAAGAACGTGTCACCAACGACATTAGTTCGAACCCAATAACGAACACAGCACCAACGCCAGTTGTTCGCACAGTGAAGCGAACGCACCACTAACGGATGACTGATGCACAGAAGCCAAAGACCAGTCCAATTTCAAAATGATCTTCATGACAGATTACAACTCAATTGACACATGCCAATAAAAATGGAACTCACACGAGTTGTAACAATAATTTTACTTCCTTGTGCGCCAGATCCAAATGGACAGCTAAGGATGGTCCAATGATTGTAATTGTCATTCCATATGTCATCTAAAACCAGAAAAAATTTCTTCCCAGACGCTTGTTCCTTCAGTTTCTGTTGAAGATTATTTAAATCACCATCAACATTCTCCTTACCAATGGAGCTTAGAATAGATTTTGTTACCCTGGTCAAATTAAAATCTTGAGAGACACAAGTCCAAGCCTTGAGATCAAAATGATCCCGCACTCGAACATCATTATAGACAAGCTGAGCAAGAGTGGTCTTGCCCAAACCCCATCATTCCTACTATAGGAAGAACAGAGAATCCAGCATTAGCTAAATCATCCCTAACAACCATTCAACAATCTCTTCTTTTTCTTTTTCCCTGCCATATACGATGGCTTCATTCACCAAATATGTGGAGGGTACTAGTCTTTGTCCCATTTTTTCAGGTTTCCCAACAGAATGCAAACCAGTTGGTCTTTCTCCATAATAATATCTTGAAACCTTGCAATGATCTTCTTTATTTTTTTAGACATCATCATGGAATCAAACTTGATCAATTTACCACGTTCACTAATAAGTTTTAGAGACTGACTTATGCTTGAACTGGAGGGATCAGCTGATTTCCTCCGTAAAGCTTCAGTTTCAAACTCATCCAGAATGTCATCAACATCATAAGCCAAGTTCCAAAGCTCGTCTAGCCACATCTTCACAGACATCTCCTTGATCTGCTTATCCTCAGCATCATCAAGCACCGCCTTAATCTTCACCAGCATTCGCTTCCACTTCATCAGATCATCATAGATATTCTCTTCACGTGCAAACAGCTCAAGTACCTCTGAAGCTAACTGTCACGACCCCCTCCCTAGAGCGGGCCCAACCCTAGAAAGGGGTCTGAAAACCACTTCAGCTCGAGCATCTATATGTCATGCAACTGAACCAAAAGTTTACAAGAGATATATTGTTCCATAGAATTACTTCCAATAAAAACCCAAATAAATGTTTACACCATAAGTGTTTGAAAACATGAAAGTTCTTCTAAATATCCTATCTTAACAGCCAATAGAAATGTCTAGACCAACCCGACTGATAGCTATGGCAAACGAAACAAATTCCTGGTACTGGTACTGCTACTGCTGCGCTGGCGAGCTACCTCGGATGGTTAGGAAAAGGGGGGTGAGCTTAAAGAGCTCAGTAAGTAAAAACACTCATACACTCAACATGACTTCACTAACAAAATATACAAATGTAATTAATATATGAAATAACAGTTAAGATATATAACAGTTGTCTCAGGCAGAACATACTCATAAAACACATCTCAATCAACAAACATGGTTTGCTATCCGGATTCGGAATAATAAATGATTGAAACCATTGGGAGAGTCCATCTCTTACCGCCAAGGTTTCCCACCATATAATCCCGCATAATGTGCAAGAGGGGTATTGAACCACACGCCTCTGCTAATCTCGCATAATCTCGCATATCCGACCATTATTATACTAAATCCGATAGCATGACAATAATCTCACACAACATCCAATACAACACATCTCATCTCATTTCAACCATCAACTCATCTCAAATCTCACAATACTCAGATACTTCGATTCATATTACAAGCATACAATTTATACTAAAAAGTTATATTCACAATTTATATTCTCATGCTATCAATTACTCAGTCAATTTTCCAACATACATATATAAATATTTATCCATATTATATTACGTAACTCACATATCAAACATCAATCAACAAACATTTATGTTAAGAGAATCATAATGTTTTGTACTTACCTCAATCCACGTAAAACTTTCAATAGCTATATGTCCTTGCTAAAATCTGGAAAAAGTATAAAATTACGATCAGATCCCTATATTTTACTAAAATTACGATTTTACCCCTAAACTTTCCAAATTTGCTATTTAACCCCAAAACTCTACAATATTATCAATTTAGTCCTAAAACTTCCAATTATCTCATATTACTCTCTAAAAATCAGAATTTACTCATTTGGTTCCCTAAACATGCCAAAATACGAATAAGTCCAAAACTTTCAAAATCTTACATTTACACCCCTAAAACTGTAAAATATAACGTACCGAGCTCCAATGAATTTAGAATTTCAGAACGAGGTGGTCCACGGATAGTACACGTCACTAGGATCACAACGGCAACAGTGGAAATGGCTGATTCTCGACTATCACCGACGAACGATTGAACATCGTTAACTCTCGTTCTAGGCTCGTTTTGACGATAACCGGAGGTCCGAATTGGGAAAATGAGGTGTCTAACCCGCGTATCTCAACAAGGCAAAGATTCTGGTCTGGGAGGTGTCGATCACGCAGGGCGGCACGTGGGGCGCGTGAAGCGACGAAGTGGCGGCGCATGGGAGCATGTGAGGCGCGTGCGGAGGTTTCAGGTGATCAGACCGGCGGTGTTGGCTTCGTCTCGGCAAAGGGATTCTCCTGGAGTGGTCACTCACTGGAAAAGATGATCGGATGATGACGAAAAGCCACTTTCTCACTCTGTCAACAAACTCTCTCTCTAGAATTACTCTTAAAACTGCTCTCGGTATCTCTCTCTAGAACACTCCAAAATTGCTCACAAACTCTCTGGAAAATCTGCCAATTCTCTGCCTTCAATTCTCTATCCCTTCAAATCGTAAACCACAAAATAAGATGATTTAGTTATTAAGTAGTGGGAAGATAGGTTTAGGTAGTGGGATTTGTAGTGGGGTTAGTGGGTGAATTAGGTTTAGTGGGTTGTTTTTTTTTTAAGAAAATAAGTAGTACAATAATTCTACAAATGCTAATAATTAAATGATGAATATTACACTAACTTCTCGAACAGCAACTTAACTGTCGCCATGAGGATCGCCTCTCCGATATTTTTTTTGATAGTCTTGTTTGTGCACGGTCTAGTGTAGATTTCACGCGTTTATGACACAAAGCTCGAGAAAAACATTAATGCAACAAACCCAATACCACAGACACTTTTAAATTTTTTTTTTTTTTAAAAGAAAACTCATGATCATTTAAGATAAGAAAAGATTACACCTGATTTGAGGGGGAAAAACTCCCGTTAAAAACCAGTAATATCCGAGTTACAAGCCGTTTTGGTTAAATTATGAGAAAAATCTAGATTTATATTGAAAAAGATAACTTGGTAACTGAGTCCCAGCTTTTTTAACCTTTTGGATTGTCCACTCAAACTCTTTTGTTGTTGAAGAAACTATAAAAACTAAGTCAATGACATTTTTGACATTAAATTCAATAATGAACGCCAAAAATTCCGTTGATTTTGCTCCTTGGATTCCAAACAGTATAGCCCAAGCCTCTACCTTCTCTATGTCTTCTAGAAAAATGGATCATTCTTGTTCCAACCCCTATAATCGAGCTGTCATAGTCTCTCATAACCAAACCTAGCCCCGCAGTTTGTTTCTCTAGGTTGAAAGCCGCATCTACATTAATTTTAATATACCCAATTGGAGGAGGCTGCCAATCACATCCTCATGTTTTCTCCAATACTCTACCATAAGTGTCCCCTGGTTTTAGGATACTGTCAAAAGATGATAGCACTGCATTTATCTTGTCACTTATGTCCTCTACCCCCAAACATGAATTCCTAAAAATATGATCATTTCTGGCCCCCAAATAGCCCACATCAATACTACTAAAATCCTCATTTTATGTGAATCCAGATTCCCAAACCTGTACTCCATAAAATCACCCATTGATCCACGACATGCCATTTTCCATATTTGATGCAAAACCTCATTCTCCCAACAACATTTCACATGGCTACAATGAAAAAGGGCATGGCTTATTGTTTCTTCATAGATATGACATATTGGACACTTTCTAGAAAATAGTATTTTCTTCTTCCACATATTAACACTTGTAGGCAACCATCCCTTAATGCACCTCCAAATAAAGCATTTGATTTTTGGGGGAATATCCAGCCCCCCATATTTTCCTCCACAACATCCCCATTTGAGATCCTGAAGCTTTATTTGCATATTTGATCGACATAGTTTTATAGTAAGCTGATTTCACCGTAAAATTACCTCTTTTTTCAAGATTCCAAACGATTCTAACCTCATGAGGTATCCTAGGTAATGGAATCCCCAATATATAGTTTTTTAATCAACCTCTTCAAAAGATTTCTCAATCAACAAGGTGTTCCAAGTGTTGTTTTTCTTGATCAGTTCTGCAACAGTAACATTAGCTTGTAGAAGAATTGGTGGAAATGGTCTAAAGTTGACTGAATTCGGAATCCACCCACTACTGTAGACACCCACTACTTTACCATTTCCTACACGCCATCGGATTCCGCTATTCAAGAGTTGCCGACCCCATAATATACTCCTCCATACAAATGATAGCTTGTGCCCCAACTTTACATCCAGAAAATGTCCACTTTTGAAATACCTTGCCTTCAACACTGCAGATGCCATTGAGTTTGGCTGTTGAATTATCCTTCAACCTTGCTTCACTAGCAAAACTTGATTGAAACTTTCTAAATTTCTGAATCTCATTCCACCCGTTTCGACTTACATAATTTGTAATAATCTTCCCAATGAATCTTTCTTTCCTGCTCCTTTGAACCCCACCAAAAGTCATTCAACTTCCTCTGAATTTCTTCACAAATTCCCACTGGGATCTTGAATACACTCATGCAACAGGATGGGATTGCTTGTGCCACTGCATTGATGAGTACCTATTTGCCACCCGTAGAGAAAAATCTATTTTTCCATGCAGTTAACTTTCCCATAATCTTATCCTTTATTTCCCCAAACAACATCCTCTTACTTCTGCCTATCATGGATGGGAGCCCCAAATACCTTTCATACGGGTTAGCCTCCTTAAGCTGAATAATGTTCTTTATACTCTCTTGTAATTGATGAGCGGAAAATATATCAATATATACAACCATTTTTACCTAATATTTTGTTTAGTTTCTCAGGTTTGATAAACGTTTTGATATGTTTTATGTGTTTTACAGATAAATAAAGTATTGGGATTTAATGAAAATAAAGTATTGGGATTTAATGGAATCAACTCGGGGCTAAAACGATGAAATTCGGAGAAAAAAATGGCGAAAATGGAAATTTACTATACGCGTCACGAAGTGCAGTCCGAAATTCCAATTTTGCGTAAGTTTCGTATTTTGGGCTAGATTGAATAAGACACAAAGATCTATAATTTTGAAGATTTAAATATTTTCGAATTCTGAAGTTTGGAATGCCGAAATTGATGAATAAGCTAATGTATTTTGTGTATTTACTATAGTCATTTTCAAAATGTAAAATAAAATTAATAAAATAAAAAAGTAAAAATTTTCAAACTTCCATCAAACATGCTTCCATGTTTGGTGTCATGTTTGGTGCCATGTTTGGTGGAGCTATTGGTGGAGCAATTTGTGGAGAAATTGGTGGAAGCCTTTAGATTTTCCTATAAATACCAAGCTTAACTTTGTAATTTTTTCATGCTTTCTTTGGAGGAGTTTCTCCATGAAAATCTAAAGGAAAGTGTCTTGTATATTATTTAAGTTTTCTTATATTTTCTTTTAATTTGTTTAATAAAATTTTGTGTGTTTTCTTTTACAGCATGAGGAGGTAATCTCATTCTGCTGGGGTGAAGAGGTAAGACCTTTAATATGATAAATTAGATTAATCTCCATTATTTTAATTAAAATTTGGATCAATTAGTTTCTGCCTATATGGTCGGTTTAGGTGACAACCTTATTTACAGCCTATGTGGCTGGTTTTACATTATTAGACTTAGTTTCCGCCTATATGGTTGGTTTATGTGCTAACCTTGTTACCACCTATATGGTCAGTTGGACTTTGGACAAATGAAATTACCGCCTTTATGCTCTGGTTAATTAATCGGTAAATATTGAGAATAAGGGAGATTTCTAATTTTGAAATATTAAAAGTGGATCCTCTAACCCCCAGTATTTTCTTTTATTGTACTTTTAATTTTCAGCATTTACTTTATTTAATTTTTCAGCATTTACTTTTTTTCTTTTATTTTATTTAAGTTTTTATAGCCTTAAGTATGAGTCGTAACTAAAAGAGATTGATGACTTATCGTAGTTGAAAATTTGGCAAGAGGCCTTTGTGTAAACATCAAAAATTTCCCTTGGGCGTTGGCACCCCTCAACTGAAGCTTTTGAGAACACCATACTGTCATCTATAAAAAGAAGATGGGACACCTGAACTTGGTTGTAATTTAGGTTGGGTTTAGTGTTGGGATTAGAAAAGCGTAGGGAATAAATGTTGATTAATAAAGGATTTTATGAAATTGTGATTTACTTTAAAATAATAATTATGGTGTATTTTTTTTTAAATATTTTGATGGTGAGGAAAAGCTAAAATTTTTAATTTTTATAATATTCAATTTTTGAAAGAAATCATGATTAATAATTGTATTTTTTTTTTTTATCATTAATCAAATATTTAAAAATTATATTTGAATCAAATATAATTTTATCACCTAGTACAAATCAAACCACAATATCTCTTGTTAGAGATTGAATTGAATATTCTTTGTATTTCAATCTAAATATAATTACAATGTAACAGTATTTATATAAGTAATACAAGAAAGCTAAAATAGGAAAGGAAAATCTAAATATGTATACAAATAATTGAAATCGTAAATTGCCTAAAATATAGAATTATAATAGGAAGAGATATTTTAATTTCCTTTTTGATAATATATCTTTAACACCCCCTCAAACTCAAGCTGGTGGAAGAGAAGCAAGCTTGAGTTTGGAAATCAACTCGCGAAAGCGCCCTGGAAGTTGAAGTTTGGTAAACAGATCAGCAGGTTGCTCTGCAGAATAAAATGACAATAAGTTTTGATATGTTTCGTGCGTTCATGATGGACATCATTATATGTTATATAAATGGCACTTTTGTTGTCACAGTAGAGAGGGGTAGCATGGGAATGAGGAACACATATGTCACCGAGAAGCCAGCATAGCCAAATAATTTCTTGAGTAGCATCAGCAATCGCACGATATTCGGATTCAGTACTGGAGCGAGAAACCACCGATTATTTCTTGCTACGCAAAGAAATAATGGAGTCGCCTAAGAATGGGCATAAACCAATTGTATACCATCGATCAGTTGGATCATCGGCCCAACTATCATCAGAATAGGCACGCAGCTTAAGAGATGAACCAGTGGAAAAATGAAGACCATGAAATAACATTCCCTTGATGTAGCGGAGTAAATGAAGAACAACATCATAGTGAGCAGAGCGATGGTCAGATATAAACCGACTAACAAAATGAACTACATAGGCAATGTCAGGTCGAGGAACTGTTAAATAAACCAAGTTGCCAATAAGATGATTGTAAAGATTAATATCATGAAGAGGGTACCATCGATGACAACAAGTTTAATTTGAGGATCCAGAGAGGTAGAGTGTTAGAGTTGGTGCTCGGCGAGTCAAATTTTGTTGTATTTATTGTAAATACAATATACATTTATATTTTATTATGAATAAAATTTAGTAATTTTCATCAATATAATCTTATATATGGTAAATGTGTGAAAGACCTTAGAATGAATATTTTTAACATTATTGTAAAAGCGCCACAATTGTTATTGAGAATTGTCACAATACAATTCATTCTTAAAATTATTCATGATCAAGGTTTACATATCTGGTCAGTTAGTAAAACCGTGAGACCGGTACGTGTTGTGTAATGGAAATGTTCTAATGGTTTGTCTTAGTAAACCATGAGTCTTAGGAGACTCTTATAGACACGTATGTATTTATTGGATAAATACTGAACGACCAATTCAAAGATTCTTGATAGATGATACATCAATGTCAATAGGAATCTTTACGAGTCGAATAACATATTAGCTTCTTTGACTTGTGATACCACAGTGAAGAAGTGAGATATCTTTCATACTTTGATGATAGTCACATTAACGATCGTTTTAGATCAGACCTCCGCTTGTTCATTGGGTATGGACTAATACTCATGATATCATGTGATGTATACAAAGAGGATATGTCAGTCCCGTATACGGGATTTAGGTATCTAATTTGTGATTCTTTGAAATCATTGGCTGAGGTATGATTCAGAAACGAGTTCCGAATATTTATTTAAGAATCATAAATATGTTGCGATATATGAATTATTCATAACAGAGATTTGACGTTTAATCTATATCTCCGGAACAATTCGGATAACCTATGACAGGGGGATTGCATATATGCGATGTCTTCGACTTGGATGATTCAACTTGATTATCTGTGGTCGTCGTAATATGTGAGTGGACAAATTACGGACATGAAAATGATTTCTGTGATGTATAAACTTGAACCTAAAGAGTCTCATAATATAAAGTATACTCGTTGAGCACTTTGGCAATTAATATGATACATAATTTAGATTAGATACACATTATTGATCAATTAATTTTTGACACTTGTTTTATTATTATTATTATTATTAATTAATTAATTATTTATTAATTAATTATTAACAATGATAAATTAGAAGAATATTCTTGCAATCTTTTTCCATATTTTTATTTTGTCTTTTTGTTAATGAAATAAAATAGATTAATCAATTTTTTTTTTTTTTTGGATAAGAATATTATTAGGAATATTCTTATTTTTTGGCCAATTTTAATTGGCTATTCCATGTGTTTTTGAGACATTTTTTAATTAACAAAAATATCAAAATAATTATATCTTTTTGGATAAGATAATGAGGTGTCAAAATATAGACCAAAAATAATTGTTTTTTTGTTGGAAAATTCTTGTAATTTTCGGCCAATGCATGAAAAATATATAAATAGAATTTGTTTCCATTTTGCAAGCTTTAGCCGCTTCTCATGTGTTGAAAACATAAAGAAAAGACGGCTTAGGGTTTGTAAACAATTGATCAATACCGAGGAAGAAGGAATTAGAAAATTGGAGCTTGAAATTAAGGTAATTAAAAGTTTCCAATTTCTAATTTCTTAGCTTTTGCTTCTTAAGCATGAAAATATGTATTGGATGTGTATTTTGAATGTCTTAGAAATATATGTGATGGTGTTTTTTAAGCACTATAATATCTAAACAGTACGGCATGGGTAAAAAAATAATTTCCTTCTTAAAGATCATTAATGCCGACCCTACCACTAGGTGCCAAAAAGTGAAGGGCCGAGCACTTTATGGTCAGTAACCGAGCACTTGAGTTCAGATGACCGGGCAATTATCAGATCGGCAGCAGCATTCTCAGTTCAAATAACCATTATGGGCGACCTCATAAAGACCGAGCATATGGCGAGACGTGCTCAGGAAGATAAGGCATCATATTCTTACGGATAAGATGACAAGTTATCCTACATTCATGGGGAAAACCGATGAGTAAGTGTCCTAATAGGATAAATGAAGCAAATGTAGTTTCAAATTAGGAAACCTTATGGGAGAAAGAGATTGTTTCAACTAGGAAATTCTTGTAAGAGAATGAATCTGATTTCTTCACTATTATAAATAGGAGGGTAGAGTATGTGTAAGGGGCATGAGATATCAGAGAAGTATATCTCAGTAATAAAAGTACTATTCGGTTTGTGTCCGTGGACGTAGGTTGGATCTAATCCACCGAACCACATTAAATCTCTTTGTCGATTGGCGTATTTATCTGTCTTTTGCTAAATTTGCTTTTGGTTCCCCCATAACCAAACAAATTCACTATTGAGGGAGGATTGCCTCGGGAGTAATATTCCCATATTGCCTTGAGACCAAAATCAGCCGTCAACAGTTGGCGTCGTCTGTGGGGAGCTTAACAATAAGCAGTTCACGTAGTAAGACGATGGCAGAAGGCAGAAATCACCAATCGTCAGGGAATTCAACTACGGATTGGATAGAGAAGATGGAAGAAAGCATGAGGAGAAATAAGGAAGAAAATCAAGCCCTTCTAAAATCCATGATGGACCGACTGGAGAGAATGGAAGGGATGAACAGCGAAAGACTTGAAGCATGAACCAGTCAGAGAAGAGGCGAGATAGGAAAAAGGACTGTAGATACGAGTGGAGATGATGAACCCAGGAAAAGAGGCCCCTACGGGATAAAATCCATGGTGGTCAGAAGAGATTGTCAAATAGAAGATACATGGGAAGAAGAAGAGGGAAGACAGTCTCCAAATTCCTCCTATGGTAGCCCCCGCATCACTAGAAGGGGGTAGGAAGTATGGTGGGACTGAACGGGGAACCTCGAGTCATGAGGAGCGCCACACCTGCGAAAAATAGACGTGAAGAAGGCCACAGGAGGCGGCATGGTAGCACAGATAGTAATATGAGATCCTGGGTGAGGAAAGAAATAGCCAAGTGGGGAGTGAACCTCAAGACCGACGCAGGAGATGGCCGGGACAATGAAGAGGAATCTCCCATCACGGAAGAGATAAGGTCGGCCAAATTCCCAAGACGATTCAATATGCCGTCCATGACACCCTACAAAGGCCACACCGACCCAAAATCCCACATTGAAAATTTTGTCCTATTGATGGAAGTCCAAGGAGTAGTAGGGGATGTCGTGTACAAAGTATTCCCCCTAACCTTAGGGGGATCAGCCATTCTATGGTTCAGGAGTCTAGCCCCAGGGAGCATCGGAAGCTTCACACAACTCAGGAAGTCGTTTGTCCGACATTTCAAAGGAACCTGCGTCCCTAAAAAGACGATTGGGGAATTAAGACTAATGAAGCAGAGAGATGACGAGACCATGAAGATTTTCATTGAATGATACCATAATATGGTACTCGAAGTCGGGGGGTATGAGTCTCTCGAGGCCTTGGAAAGTTTAAAGGGGGCCCTAAGGGTAGGAAAACTGTGGACCCACTTGAGGATCCATGATACTCCAGATTATGCCACCGCTCTGGAAATAGCCCGGAAGTTCATTTCATTGGAAAGCAAAGAGAAAATCTCCCGAAGGGGGACGGCCATCAGAGAGAGGACGAGGAGGGCAGAAGCTCCTCGCAGGCCAGACAAGGAGTTCAAAAAACCACCCTCAATGCGAAGGGAATTCAAGCCAATGCCTCGGAATGACAAGGGAAGAGGAATCCCGACCCAAGTGAACCATGTAGTTAGGGAAGAAGCATACATTCCTCTGAACAAACCACTAGGGCAAATTGTCATGGAGATCCAGGGAAAGGCCTATAGAGCCTGACCTCATGAGATTCCCCCCAGATAAGAGGAATAAAAAATCCTATTGCATACATAATAATTTGAGGGGACACGCGACGGACGGATGCAAAGACTTGCGGGAACAAATGGAAAACCTGGCTCGGAATGGGTATTTGAATAATTATATTGATCATGAAGTTATGGCGGCCAGACAGAGAGCACAGTGCCGACAGGTAAATATCATCACAGTGGGGAAGACACTGGCCGGGGACTCCAACCGGTCAAGGAAAAACTATAGTCAGACTCGGGGGCCGGAAGAGTTCAGAACAGAGCGGTCCTCGGAAGGGTCATCTTGAATACTCGGAGGCCGAGGGAATGATCGTTAGGCACCAAGTGGGAAGGGCCCTATAAATATGTGGAGGTGGTAAGGCCGAGTGTCTATATTTTGGAACAGTTGGACGACACATAGTTAAGGAAGCCATGGAACACCGAGATGTTGAGGAAGTATTTCCAGTAGTTTTTCTTTATTTCTTCTAAACAACCCGAAGGGGTTAGAAGCTCAATATAGAAGCCTCTCTCGAAATGTCCCGCAGAGAGTTGTATGAAGGACAGTAGGTCCCCGGATATGAATAAAACTTTCTCTTTCCAATAAAGAAAATTTCCACCCGCTCTTTTAATTAAATTTGAAAGCCATATTCAAAATTTCGGGGACATACTCGATACGGAGAGATAATTCGGGGCCAAGGCACCAAACCCGCAGCCCGCCAATCACAAATACTATCATCAACACCCCGGACAGAATTTCTCCTACCTGACTCATTTAATTTTTAAAGGATCAGGACTACGTCAAGGGGAGAATGTACAAGGAAGCACGTGGACTCAGCATAACTACCCTCTGACTTACACTTAAAAGGGATAACTCAAAATAACAATCGCAGGGAGGGAGTACCAACACGAGACGCCCGACCAGGCCAGACCGGTGAATACGACTGCGGGAATATGTCCCCGTTCACCCAGCCTGCCCAACGGATCCGTGAGAAGCATAGCACGGGGAGGGATGATACTCCCGTGGTAATTTTTTGCTCCAATATTACCGAGCATAAGGAGGAATATGCCCTTAATGCTTCAGACACTCTTTGATCCTCACTTATTCGATCACTTGAATCCGTGAGAAGCATAGCACGGGGAGAGATGATACCCCCGTGGCGATTGTTTGCTCCAGTGTTACCGAGCATAAGGAGGAATATGCCCTTAATGCTTCGGACACTCTTTGATCCTCACCTATTCGATCACTTGGATCCGTGAGAAGCATAGCACGGGGAGAGATGATACCCCCGTGGCGATTGCTTGCTCCAGTGTTACCGAGCATAAGGAGGAATATACCCTTAATGCTTAGGACACTCCTTGATCCCCACCTATTCGATCATTTGGATCCGTGAGAAGCATAGCACGGGGAGGGATGATACCCCCGTGGTGATTGCTTGCTCCAATGTTACCAAGCATAAGGAGGAATATGCCCTTAATGCTTCAGACACTCTTTGATCTCAATTTGATCACTTGGATCCAAGAGATGTATAGCACGAGGAGGGATTGTGCCCTCGTAGCGTATGTTTGCTCCAGCGTTGTAAGAAGGAGCCCTCAAACAGTACACAGGCTCCATCGAGACCTAAAGTACGGAGGATATGCCCTTACCATTCAAAACACTCTCTGATCCAAATCCTAGTTCGCTAGGACGCTGAATTGAAAGGTTCGGAATTGTGTTTTGGAGGCCTCAGACAGGACGCTGTTCTGAGACATCCGTGCTGTTGTTTACACTTTGACGTTTTTACTTTGGGATAAGTGCTAAGTCACCCCCACCTTTTGATTTTATTTTCCAGAGTTTTGTTTTTATTTTTCACCGGTCTGGCAAGGGGACGCCCGTGCCAGACTCGGTAGGGCTTCAAAAGGTTGATTCACTTCCCTTCTGTGCAAGTCCCAAGGATTATTCGGCTCGGGGCTGGATCTCGTTCCGCCGAGGCCACTTGATTATACGGCATGGGGCTGGATCTCGTTCCGTCGAGGCCACTTGATTATACGGCTCGGGGCTGGATCCCGTTCCGCCGAGTCCACTTGATTATACGGTTCGGGTCTGCTCTTGTACCACCGAGACCGATATTTCCTTCCGGCTCGGGTCCGCTTTTGTACCACCGAGACCGATGTTTCTTTCTGGCTCGGGTCCGCTCTTATACCGCCGAGATGATGTTTCTTTCCGGCTCGGGTCTGCTATTGTACCATCGAGATCGATGTTTCCTTCCGACTCGGGTCTGCTCTTGTACCACTGAGATCGATGTTTTCTTCCGGCTCGGGTCCGCTCTTGTACCAATGAGACTGATGTTTCCTTCCGACTCGGATCCGCTCTTGTACCGCCGAGACCGATGTTTCTTTCTGGCTTGGGTCTGCTCTTGTACCGTCGAGATCGATGTTTTCTTCCGGCTCGAGTCTGCTCTTGTACCATCGAGACCAATGTTTCCTTCCGGCTCAGGTCCGCTCTTGTACCGCCGAGATCGATGTTTCTTTCCGGCTCGGATCTACTCTTGTACCGCCGAGACCGATATTTCCTTCCAGCTTGGGTCTGCTCTTGTACCGCCGAGACCGATGTTTCCTTCCGGCTCGGGTCTGCTCTTGTACCACCGAGACCGATGTTTCCTTCCGCTCGGGTCTGCTCTTGTACCACCGAGACCGATGTCTCCTTTCGGCTCGGGTCCGCTCTTGTACCGCTGAGATCGATGTTTCTTTCCGGCTTGGGTCTGCTCTTGTACCGCCGAGATCGATGTTTCCTTTCGGTTCGGGTCTGCTCTTGTACCCCCGAGATCGATGTTTCCTTTCGGCTTGGAGCTGGATTTCATTCCGCCAAGGCCACTTAGTTATTCAGCTCTAGGTCGGGTTACGTCCCAGTGAGTCAGCTTCTTTGACTGGGGATGTAATATTCCCCCAGAGCCAAGTCTTTCTTTCAGCTCGGGGTCGGGTTACGTCCCAGCGAGTCGGCTTCTTTGACTGGGGATGTAACATTCCCCCAGAGCTAAGTCTTTCTTTCAGCTCGGGGTCGGGTTACGTCCCACCGAGTCGGCTTCTTTGACTAGGGATGTAACATTCCCCCAAAGCCAAGTCTTTCTTTCAGCTCGGGGTCAGGTTACGTCCCATCGAGTCGGCTTCTTTAACTGGGGATGTAATATTCCCCCAAAGCCAAGTCTTTCTTCAGTTCGGGGTCGGGTTACGTCCCACCGAGTCGATCGTCATCAAAATTAGGGCAAAGCATTTTCTCCACGGGTAAATATCGGGATCCTCGTTGACTGAGCACGTGAAGGTGGCAGTAGGGACCAGATTTGCAGCCAAGGCATTTTTCTCTGCGGTTCCTGGAGTGACCACTGACGAATTCATCAGCACACCATCTTTTTTTATAGTTCCCGGTATCAACTCGCAAACTCGTTGTTACCGAGAACTAGGGGATAGATGTTGATGATGTTTTTTAAGCACTATAATATTTAAACAGTATGGCATGGGTAAAAAAGTAATTTCTTTCTTAAAGATCATTAATGCCGACCCGACCACTAGGTGCCAAAAAGTGAAGGGCCGAGCACTTTATGGTCAGTAACCGAGCACTCGAGTTCAGATGACCGGACAATTATCAGATCGGCAGCAGCATTCTCAGTTCAAATAACCATTATAACCGATCTCATAAAGACCGAGCATATGGCGAGACATGCTCAGGAAGATAAGGCATCATATTCTTACGGATAAGATGATAAGTTATCCTATATTCATGGGAAAACCGATGAGTAAGTGTCCTAATAGGATAAAGGAAGCAAAGGTAGTTTCAAATTAGGAAACCTTATGGGAGATAGAGATTGTTTCAACTAGGAAATTCTTGTAAGAGAATGAATCTGATTTCTTCACTATTATAAATAGGAGGGTAGAGTATGTGTAAGGGGCATGGGAATCAAGATCAGAATCATTACCATCAAACTTGTAAACACAAGAGATATCAGAGAAGCATATCTCAGTAATAAAAGTACTATTCAGTTTGTGTCCGTGGACGTAGGTTGGATCGAATCCGACGAACCACATTAAATCTCTTTGTCGATTGGCGTATTTATCTGTATTTTGCTAAGTTTGATTTTGGTTCCCCCATAACCAAACAAATTCACTATTGAGGGAGGATTGCCTCGGGAGTAATATTCCCATATTGCCCTGAGACCAAAATCAGCCACCAACAATATGTATCGTGGATATGTATTTGAAGCAAAAACTTGGTGTTGATTGTTTATATAACCTTAATAGTTTTTATTTAAAAGCGTGCGTATTAAGATTAATTATGGAATTAATCATAAAATTTTAATTATCATTCCAGAGTGATATTGCCACTCAAATATTGTCTATAATTTTTCTTGAGGCTTTATATTGTGGTGATTAATTTTGGTGTAAATTAATGGATTAATTTTGTGAATAAATTGAATTTTGGCATGAAAATTGGACAAAACTGTTTCTCTGGAATCAGATCTGATTTGGCACCTTAAAACAGAATATTTTTCATGGAAACGTATGTTATTTGAATGATTTTGGATGTGTATTGGTGGTGGATTAATTCTGAAAATTATTCCGGGGCGAAAACATGAGAAAACGACGAAATTCACGTCGAAATGGACTTGCCGTGTCACAGCTGTGAAACCAACAAACTGGTCACTATTCGGGAGCCCAAGGGCTGACCGACCACTGTCCAAGTGACCGAGTTGGCACGGCTGGGCAAATGGTCCATCGGTTTGACCGTTTGCCCGTTTGCCCATTGCGCATAATTTTTATTGAAAAATATTTTCGTAAAATAATTCATCGTGTTACAAAAATATTATTTTATTAATTATTAATAAATAATATATTTAAAATATTTTGAGTGAAATAATAATATTTGATATTAATTAATTCCCTCAGAAAATTTTAAATGTCTAAAACCATTTTCGCTCTTCCACCGCGCCTTTCGCTGCGTTTACTCCAACATAGAGGTGGTCTTGCTATCAGTCAACCCCGCCCCGAGCCAGTAAATCAAAAATGTACTTAGCCTGAGATAGATAATAGCCAGTCTGATCAGAGAGTACCTCAATACCAAGAAAAAAGTTGAGATTACCTAGGTCATTCATCTTAAAATGTTACTGAAGAGAGGTTTTAAGTTTAGAGATATCGTGCAAATCATCCCCTCTGATAATCATATCATTCATACAGAGAAGAATAATAATAAATCCATGATCAGTGTGCCGAATAAAAAATGTCAAATCATAGGCATTGGAAGTGAACTCAATTGTATGAACAGTGGTCTCAAACCATGCCCGAGCAGCTTGTTTAAGGCCATATAATGTCTGGCGAAATGTATAAAACTTATTAGGAGGATGAGGGTAGCCAGATGGAGGTTTCATGTAAACCTTTTCAGAAATTTCACCATTAAGAAAGGCATTCCTTACATTCATCTGAAACAAAGTCCACTGTCTAGAGGCGGCAACAGCGAGGAGACTGCGAACGGAAGTCAGACGGGCAATAGGAGCAAAAGTCTCTTCATAATCAATCCCATATTCATGAGAAAATCCATTGGCAACAAGACGAGCCTTATATCGTTCACAGAGCCATCAGATTTCATCTTGATTTTGTATATCCATTTACACCCAATCGCAAATTTTGCCAGTGGAAGATCAACCAAGTTTCATGTATGGGCTTTTTTAAGTGCCTGTAATTCTTTAGCCGTAGCTTGCGGCCAA
Source organism: Zanthoxylum bungeanum (assembly GCA_019454045.1). Taxonomy (NCBI): domain Eukaryota; kingdom Viridiplantae; phylum Streptophyta; class Magnoliopsida; order Sapindales; family Rutaceae; genus Zanthoxylum; species Zanthoxylum bungeanum. Next base: position 33,733 of record SKCR01046481.1, read on the forward strand.
ACAGGTTTAGAACTAGCCTCATAGTAAAAGTGAGTTCATATTGAGTGAGAGTAGTAGAGAACAATGGAAATCCCTAAGTTTGACAGGAATTTATGTCACCCTAGTAGAACGACAAAAAGACGGAGGATCACCTGAAGAGGACATATGGGAACTAGAGGTGGCAGTGATGGATCCGAAAAGCGCTGCAGACAGTGGGAGATCAACTGTAGAAGGATCATTTGAGGGAGGTACATCAGAGTCATCATCGGGAAACAAACACAACCAAAGACTTTAAGAAGATTGTAATTGAGAGATGTACCATGAAGTTTCTCATAAGGGGATTGATTGGCTGGGACATGAGACGGAAGACGATTAATTGTGTAGACACTGGTGAGGGCAGCTTTCCCCTAGAAACGTTCAGGACAAGAGGAATAGATAAGAAGAGCACGAACTGTATCTAAAATATGTCTGTGTTTGCGTTCGACCCATTTTGTTGAGATGTACCTGGACAGAGCTGTGACAGATAGTCCCATTTTGGTGAAAAAAGTTTAGAAATCCGAGTCTTTATATTCCATGGCATTTTCAGTGTGAAAAGTTTTAATGGGTCGATTGAATTGAGACTTAATCATATTAGCAAAGGTTTGGTAAATGGAGGAAAGTTCAGAGCGAGTTTTCGTAAGATAAGCCAAGTGTAACAGGAATATTCATCAATAAAAATCACAAATACTTTGAACCTCCTATAGTAGGAGTAGGAGATGGACCCCAATATCATAATGGACCAGATCAAAAGGTGGAAAGGAAATCGAAGTACTTTATTGAAGGATAACGCAATTTGCTTGCCCAATGACAAGGCATATAATCAAAATCTTTATCGGAAACAGGACCTAAATGACCACTAGAAGCTAATAAACTTAATTGACTAAGAGAATGGTAGCCCAACAGAGAGGTAATGCGCGATGGTGCGTGAAGAACACGCGCAGAGCAGAGGCGAGTGAGGTGCATGTGTGGCGGCTGCGGCGGTGGAGAATTAATAGGACCCGTGGAAAAAAATTATCTGATTCTATGTTAGAATTGAATTGAATATTATTTGTATTTCAATCTAAATATAATTACATTATACATCATTTATATAGGTAATACAAGAAAGCTAAAATAGGAAAGGAAAATCTAAATATGTATACAAAATGGAAATCGTAAATTACCTAAAATAGAAAATTATAATAGGAATTGATATTATAATTTCCGTTTTGATAATATATCCTTAACATCTCTACACTTTAGATTAAATATTAATTTAGTTTTTTACATTTTAAAAATGCCTGAAGATATCCATATCATTAGTTCTATAAAATAACTTTTTTCTTGAAATTTTAAAATAATAAGATTCGAATATTGATTGATTAAAGACGTAGAATGTCTTATTTTTATTGTAAAAATTTAGCAGAGTAACTTCAATAATCTTGTGTGCGAACAATCAAGCTATCTAATGAAGATTTCACGCGTGTACGTCACAAAAGTCACTGACCCAACACCCAACGCTTTGGAAAAAAAAAAAAAAAAAAAGGTAAACTCTTATATTTTAAAAATACCATAAGATATTAATGTCATTAATTCTGTAAAAATACCTTAAGATATTAATGTTCATTAGTCTTCAAAACAGAGTGAATTTCCAATAGTTATGAGTAATTTTTTTTCTTTTTTTTTTTGGAATTGTTAGAAAATTACATTGTCAAATCATTCATTTCGGGCTTAAACGAACATGTGAAAATTCGATTTTCAAACAGGTTCTGACCCTATGCGGAATTATAAACAATAAACAGGACAAGTCCTAATTACTGATACTATGGAATTGAGACAGGCAATTGCCAATCACCACCAACAAATAATTATGCTGCAAATGTTAAAACAATAATAATAAATTAAAGCAGCAAAATAAATCAAACCACACAAAATCAACACAATAATTTTGGTGACGAAGTGGAAAACTCTTCCGAGTAAAAAAACCACTCCGGGTATAGGCTACCACCCGAATCCACTATATAGAGAAAAACTTACAGCGATGGTCAAGACCTATGGTGGCAACTCCACCGACTCAAGTACCTCAATACTGCAAGAACTCAAGGAACTCCTCAAGCCCGCGACCCACGGTTTTCTTCAGAACCTCTGAAGTCTCTGAGTAGATTATCTCACCAATGACGCCGGAACTCCGACTACCAAACTTCCTCCTAAAGAACTCTAAAGGCTTAGGGAATTTGGGTTAAGTTATGTTGAAGGTTTGTCAAAGAACAATCACACCATCAATGAAGAAGACAAGAAGATAAGAAGTCTTCAATGGTGGAAACAAAGAGAGTTGAAAGCTTTGAGAGTATTTGGCTCAAGAAAATATGTTTCAACTAATGGGGAATGGCGGCTAAGAGTTATATTTATAGGTAGGGCGAAACCTAGGGTTTTGCAGGCCAAAATCACGTTCAGATCGCAGTCGCGTTCGAACGGTTACTCGAACGCTACTCGAACGCGCCCTTTCTGTGAAGACTCGTTCGAACGCCAATCGAACGCACAACGAACGGATGCTCTCTGGATTGATCCCGTTCAAACCCAACAGGAACGAGACTCGAACGTTTGCTCTCTGGAATCTCGTTCGAACCCGAAGACGAACGCGTCACTAACGCCACACGTTCGAACCTTTCACGAACTCAGCACTAACGGCAATCGTTCGAACACTGCAACAACGCACCACCACGAACGCATGTCTGATGCACAGCAGCCAAAAACCAGTCCAATTGTAAAGAGATCTTCATGCAGGATTACAACTCAATTGAACTTGTTTTGTCACGAACACATGCCAATAAAAATGGAACTCACAATCTCCCCCTTTGGCATTCCGTGACAAAACACTACCTAATACAAAGACTACGGTAATAGACCCAAAAAGCAAATAGTCAACTGTCAACCATCAAAACAGTGACTTATTACAAATGGACTCGATCTAACACCTAACAAAGTAGTCTTGAAAATAATGCCACCGCAGCAACATACCTGCTACCTGAAACATCCACAAACAATAATATACCGTGAAAAGCATTGGGATAATCAAGTAAAACATAAAGCAGATAATAATCTCATGCATGTACACGTAGAAATCCCTCTCCCCCTTAATCTTAACTCCCTTTAAAACGGAGATATCTAAAGGATATTCTACGGCTCTCTCTCCCCCTTAATATATTACTCTCCCCCTTTTTGTCACGAAATGACAAAGGGTAAAAGAAACAGGAAAAATAACAGGAGAACAGGAGACAACAAATGCAAGAGCATAAACATAGGAATTACTCCCCCTCACTAACAGGCACAAATAGTTAGCAAAATAACATACGGGAAGTAAACCAAAAACTCAGAAAGTGCAAAGGAAGGAAGAAACAAATTGGTATGCAATAACATGAAGCATACACAGGCACATACTGAGATAATAAAATTCATGTTAAAAACTGATTGAAACAGCATTTAAAGCTGACACAATGAAACCCAGTCAGTATTCAGCTGTTTATGACATGAAACAATATGCATTATTTTAAAAGTGGCTAAATACAACACTTATGCATATGACATAAACACCAAAGCATATAAAGCACTTGCGTGAAAAATAAAGTGCACAACAAATCAAGGCTTAAGATCTTATTTTATGAGCTGGACACAGCTAAAGAAATCCATCTCTAAACAAACCAAGTCCACAAAATAAGTGTTCAAACCCAGCACCACTAGGACCTGAAAATAGGCAACATTGGTTGCATGCTATATTATTTACCCCATAAATATCATGAGCTCATATTTAACAACTCTTTCGAGTGAAGGGTTTTTGCCCTTATCTTTTGAATTTGGCCATTTTGGCTCTTTTGCACTTGAGTCTCATTTTTTTTTTAAACTTTTGCAAAAGGGGATAGCAAGGTCAACTAGTCAAAGGTCACACTATTGAGCAAACAAGATAGATAGAAATTAGATTGCTATTCCAAAAACTCATACATGCGACCAAGCCTTGATAAAATAAAAATGTGTATGTGAAGTGCAAGCACAAGATATACCAAAGGTTTTTATCACACACACTCATGTATATAGAGCATCAAGAAAAATAAAAGCATATCATACATGCATAATCATATATCCTACATACCAGGATCACATGCATAAGCTTTCATGCTCTAACAAGCCAAAAAAATTGTCTTTTTCTTTTTCTAATTTTTTTTTGAATTTTTCAGATTTTAGCAAATAAAAATAAAGACACAAACAGGCTTGTAAAACATCCAATGGTACGTGGAGTTGTATCCCGAGTGCAGATCATACTACCGTCCATTCGGAATCGGCTATGAAATTTACGTCCGGGTTTCCATCCTATATACCAAGGGACATATAACAAAAACAAGACACACACACACCATTTGCTGTGAAAACAAAATAAACGTGCAAAAAATAAAACACACGCAAACACATATGCAACGGGAAAAAAGGTGCATCATTTAAGCAGAGTTACACCGAAGTGCACTCTCATCATATCCATCAGGACATGCAGAAGTAGATGGGAAGTCGACTTGCTTCCTCACCCAAACCTTTCTAGGAACCTCATCCACTTGAGAATTCCTAGTCAATAATTAAGTTTCTCACTAAGAAATTTTCTGTTTAGTTAGTGCAGAAACTTGAGAAGCTAGATTTGAAGAGTCAAATCTAGGTGACACCTTCTTAGGCCTCTTCTTTTGCTTGTGAAGCATGAAGCACTTAGGCCTAATGTGTCTCGCCTTGCCACAATAATGGCACACAGGCACAAACCTCGGATGAGAGCGAGGTTTACCCACAACACCTCTAGATTGAGGTTGGGAAATATGACGAGGTACACATGAGGAGAAACATGACTACACACAACAGGTTGCTTACCTAAGTCACGTTTAGCTGCTACAGCACAACTTTGGAAGAATAAGCCTTATCACAGTTAGGCTCAGAAGTATTCCTAACATACTGTCCACCTTTTTATTCTCACTAGAAAATACAGACAACTGGGTTCTAGTATCTTCAAGTTCAGTCTCTAAAGCTAGGGCCTTATCAATTAGACCCATATTCCTCTCCTCCAGGTCATCAACCATCAAAAGGCTTTGCTCAAATTTTGCTTGAGCTTCATTCTTTTCTATCTCAACAGCTTTCAGCCTTTTATAGACCTCTATGTTAGTCTTCTTAATAGCTAAACTCTCATTAAACAGTTCAACATAAGCTACCTGAAGACTTTCCTCATCTACAGACTCATCAAGAGAGACTTCTGAATCAGCATCATTAACCACAATCTCTCTCTCACCAGTCACACTAGCAGTAAAGGCAACAAAATTTTTCTTACCTTTAGGAGACTCATCAGAAGAATAACCACCTTCTGAATCACTAGGAGAGGCAGCCATGGCTTTCTTGCCTTTAGCTCTAAGATAAGTAGGGCACTCGGGCCGAATATGCCCATAGCCTTCACACTCATGACATTGGACATCACGGGATCTACTACCCCTATCCTCTCCAGACTCTTTCCTGCTATGCCTACTCTCTCTAGGCATAACCCCCTATCTCTGTTACTGCTATGGCCACTCTTCTTAAGTTTAAGAAATTTCCTAAACTTCTTAGCAAACAAGGCCAAATCATGATCCGTAAAAGTATCGTCATCACTAGATGGATCATGAACAACTTCCTTTGCGATCTTCATCGCTATAGTTTGGGGCTTTTGATACCCAGGAAGTTTCTTCCATAAACTTGCAGTTTTCCTACGAGTTCTTCTAAATTAAGCTGATCGAGGTCATTGCTTTCCTCGATGGCGGTGATTTTGGGTAGGAACTTATCAGGAAGGGATCTAAGGATTTTTCTAACTATCATATTTGTAGGTATAGTCTCACCTAGGTTAAAACTAGAGTTAACGATATCGTTAATCTCAGCATAAAATTCATCAAAGGTCTCATCATCTTTCATTTTGGCGACCTCAAACCTAGTGGCTAAATCCTGGAGTCTATTATTTTTAACAGACAGTGTGCCCTCATGCACAGTCTGTAGGATACCCAAGCATCCTTGGCTATCTCACACATTGAGATTCTCCTAATTCAGCAGAACAGATAGCACCATGTATGGCATTAACGGCTTTGCTGTTCCTATTGCTAGCATCAAATTCGTCCTTGGTCCAGGTCAATTTATCTTTAGGGGAAGAGACCCCATCAATAATAACAACGGGAGTGTGGGAACACACAGAAACTGGAGCGACGCATGTTGTTCTAGGCTCGGGGGCCTAGTTGGGAGTACGGAGTAGCCAACGGAGGACTAAATCGAAGAGTGATGGAGTCGCCACCCGGTGTGAACCGGGACAAAGATTTAAGGCCGCACTCACCCCTCGCAAGGGAAGACCTCAACCATTGGGTTCGGAATGGTCCCTTACTTATGCCACTTGTAATGTAAAGATTTATGCAATAATCCAACCAAGCCTATGACATATATTTCCAAGTGCACCACAATCCTAAATTCACATGCTTAAAGGTAAAGTTTACATCTAACATATATGAAATCAAATCCTATTGCCAAATTCACATGCTTAAGAGTAGGCCTTTGCAACAACAAGCACAAAACGTTACAAGAATTCAATCATTCATGCAAACATAAACACAAACATGTATGTGAATACTTTTCCAAGCGGTACGTGGAATTGTATCCCAAGTACAAACCGCACTACCGTCCATTCGGAATCGGCTACGGAATTTACGTCTGGGTTTCCATCCGATATACCACGTGAAATAATGTCCACATGCCTTTACAACACGGATGCATAAATCATAATACATTAAGCCAAGACTAAGGTAGATAATGCAATTATAGGGAATAAACATGCTCTTCATTATTATGTGCACAAAGATAGGAACAACTATGTGTGGTTTCATCAAGAAAATCACTTAAGCAACAATTATACATGGCATGTGATGAATATGTTTCAGTCCAGTGTGTTCGCGTTCGTGTAGCGTTCGTAAACGCGTTCGAACGAAACTGAAACAGAATGCTCACGTTCGCATGGCGTTCGTGAACGCGTTCGAACGGAAATGAGACCTAATGCATGATAAGGCAAAAATGTATGTGCGTTCGAGTTGCGTTCGTGAACGCGTTCGAACGGGAACAGACCTGGTGCATGAAATGGGACGCGATACATGAAAACTAAAGGGGCGCGGCGAAGTATCATGGTAAGGATCTTATCCCCGTGAAACGGAGTGCCTTTAATCCGACTTACTAAGCTCATGCGCAATGAACATATAATAAAAGTAAAGGCATAATAATAAAGACGAGATATCGGACTTTGTATATCCGATTGAACACATCTCACGTCCAATCGAATATACGTCATCCGGGGCGGCGAAGCATCGTGGTAAGGATCTTATCCCCGTGAAACGGAGTGCCTTTGATCCGACTTACTAAGCCCATGCGCAATGAACATATAATATGCATAAAATAAGGACGGAAGTAAACACAAGATACTTGGCGCGGCGAAGCATCATGGTAAAGGATTTTAACCTCTTCAATTAGAGGACCTTTCATCGCACTTACTAAGCCCATGCGCTTTTCTCATCATCACATAAATGAATAACGTGCAGAAAAAATAAATGGTGGAACAATTAAACAACTCAAAATTAAACGGATGAACATGTCGTTTACTCAAGTGGTACGTGGAATTG
>SKCR01046482.1:0-40606 GCA_019454045.1 Zanthoxylum bungeanum
TAGTTAATTATGATAAATTCCGCATAGGGTCAGAACATTGACTAATCGCGAACTTTCACGAACCTTAAACTTGATAGGAAACAAACCGCTCAAGTCCAAATCCTTTACCAATGAAAAAACCTCTTGATGTTATATTGATTATATCATATTACAATCAAACTCTCATAATTATCTATATCACTTAAGGTTTAGATAATACATCAAAATACAATCAAATTCTCATAAATCTGATTCAACTCTCCTACATGATCATTCTGCCTACATGTCTTTTTTATTTTATTTTTTTATTTTTTTTAATGTTATACCACACATCATTATAAGAATTAATCGATGTTGGTGATAATATTTAAATAAGTTTTATCCTCCAGCTACACAAATAATTGTCTCTTCCCAGCCAATGAAACATCTGAATTGTAAGAAGGGAGATTGTGACTTTCCATCCTAATGTTGTTCACATTATATACCTTTTCAGAATACCTCAACATTCACTGAGGTCAAAAATCAAAGAAATATTTTATATATTTTTTCATAATTACCTTATTATAAAACAATTAGTATTTTTACATATTATTATAAATATTTTTTAATTAAAACATACAAAATAAAGTTATAAAATATTAAAATGTAATATTTTTTTTTATACAAAATTATTATCAAATCTTATATCTTTATAGAAATTATTTTATTTAATTATCTTAATAAAAATATTCTAATTACTTTAGTCTTTTAGCCCCTTTATTTATTTTTTTGAGTATTTTTCATTCAATTAACACCTCTAATTAGAGTTGGCAATTGATCCATCTCAAATCCCAAACAGAATGATCCCGTATATGAAATCCTGATTGAGATTCAAATTTTTTAGGCAAAAATCAGAATTTTTGATGAAAATTGTTCGGAATCCATTTCTAATTTTTTTTCAAGTAAAAAAAAAAAAAAAAAAAATCCTAAATCCTTACTGTAATTCTTATGTTTTTTTTATTATTGTGATGAATTAATTAAAATATAATAATATTAATTATTTTATTATAAGAGTAAATATGAAAAACCAAAAAAAAATACTTTGATTTTTAACATCAAAGGGGTGTTGGGGTATTATAAAAATTGTAGGGGATAAAGTGGGACATAGTGTAAATATTAGTGGGGAAATTGGCATTTTCCCTGGTAAAAATGACTCGATTTTGATGCATCCACGCATTGATGTAATACATATTAGCTAGCTAGGGTTTCTTTTCTTCATTATATGCTCCTCCATTCATTAGATGCACAATAAAGAAAATTTACAAATTTACTGAACAAAAAATAAATAAAAATATCAGAGCCCCATTGAATGTATTTCAGTGGTTGCTGATGATGTAAAACCAATATTCTTGAGAAAATTAATTATGTTTTTTGGTGTTGCGATTAGAAAAGTGTGATGAATAAAAGGTGGTTCATAAATGATATTATGAAATTTTTGATTTATGCTAAAAAAATAATTATATATGCTTTTTTTAATATTTTGATGGTTGAGAAATATTAAAATTTTTAACTTTTACAAAACTAATTTTTTTTTAAAGAAATCATAATCGTAATTTTTTTATCAATTAATCAAATACTTAAAAATTATATTTTAATTCAAATAAAATTTTATCAACTCATCACGAATCAAACTACAATATCAAACACATGCTTAATGGACACAGAAACGGTATATACAGTATCGATTAATAAGGCTTCTTGCCTTGGTTAACTACTATTACGGCGGGGATGGATAGTTTTAATTTTTTAAAAAAATTTATAAATATTCTTGAAAATTGTCTATATAATAAAATAATATAAAAAACCCTTGAAAATTGTCTATATGATTAAAGAATATAAAAAACCCTTGTTTTACAACTATTTGTTTCCATTGGGACCCAAAAATTGATGACTTTTTTTTTTGTCTATTATATATATATATAAAACCTAATTTTTAAAGAGAAATTATCATTTTCCCATTCAAATAATTGTTAAAGTTCAGTCTTATTCAAATATTTTTCTACTCAAAATTCAAAAAATATTTACTTTTCCACCAAGACGTTAACATCGTTAAAATTTAATTTGCTAACGTTATAACGGTATTTCGCTCATTTGATAACGACATGGTGGAAAAATGAAAATTCTTTAAATTTCGGGTGGAAAAGTGAACACTTTTTATATTTAGATTATTTTGGATGGATTTTGAATTGTAAATGTTGTTTTGAAAGTTAATGGATATTGTTTAATTATGAATGTTATTTTATTTTATTTTATTTTGGATTTAAATAACTTAAAAAAATTTTAAAAATAAAAAATTTGGATTTTCACGGATTTGAATATTCGAAATTCCGCACAGATAATACCTCATCCAAATCCACAAAAATATATTACAAATCTAAATCCGGATTCATGTATATCCGGATTTGTATTTTGTTATATATACAACTTTTTTTTGTCATTTTATAGTTCTTATTTATTCGCACTCCATGAGTACTTTAGTCAAGCGATATGGATCTGGATTCGTGCATATCTTAGAAATTTAAATCCCAAATCATATTTTTAGAATGCAGATCCAGATTTTTTAGATTTTTTTTTAGATATAAATGTCATCTCTTTATTTGAAATTTTTCAACATATATAAAGTGTTCATTTTTTCCATTTAAAATTTAAAGAGTGTTCATTTTTCCACCCAAAGTTTAAAGAATGTTCACTTTTTCACCATGAAGTTATCAAATGACTTAAATACCCTTATGACATCAGCAAAATTCTAATGATGTTAACGTTTGGGTGGAAAAGTAAACATTTTTTGAACTTCAGGTAGAAAATTGAACATTTTAAATTTTTTTGAGTAAAACTGAATTTTTTACCATTCTTTAGGTGTAAAATTGGTAATTTCCGTTTTTTTAATTATAATATTCTATTATATTCAAGAGTCTCAAAATATAAAAACTGTATTTTCCCGGAAGTTATTAGGGCCGGCCATGTGGCAAAGCCTAGTTTGAAAGAAAACGGGCTAGGGTCAGGTTAAGGAAAAAAGGTTCGGGCCCGATTATAAATATTATAAATTAATTTTTAATTTTAAATACATATATATATAATTAAATTTTTAAAATTCAAATTAAAAACCACTAAAAACATGTAACTTTTTATTTTTGTTTCCATTTTTAAATATTAAAATGTCTTAAAAAATAATAAAAATCTTATTTTTCTAAAAGCCCTCCCCGCTGGACTGCAATCCCCATACATACATGTCTACTTATATTAAATTTTTAAATGAAGGAATAAGTTTTTCCTATATATATATATATATATATATATATATATATATATATATATATATATATATATATATATATATATATATATATATATCTGTGTAAGAGTAAAACTAATTAGACTATCATTTGAAGATGTTGAAACCTACTTGAATATAGTCCAAGTTAAAATTATGGTTCTAAGAAAGAAATGTTGGTCAAAATGAGGACCTCTCTCGTTTCTATGGATGTCAATTTCCTCAAACTCGTAGTTACTTATTAGATGTAAATATGATTTATTAAGTATTTTGAGGTTTGGTACAGACTTGCTAATTTAAAACAAAATTCGTTGTGAATTTGGTATATAATAACCAAATATCAATGGACACCCAATGCAGATATTCGCTGAACCATCATATACTTATCTTAGATGAGTGTTAGTGATATTAACTCTTCATGTTGAATGAGATGAGTAACATGAGTATTACTATTTGTTTAATACTATTTTTTTTTTTTGGATTTATTGTATTTTTCGGTTAAAGTGTTTGTATACTTTCATGAATAAATTGGAAAATTTATGTTAGATTAATGTATTATATGCATTAATTTAATATAGAAAATTTAATTTCTTATTTATATTTACAAATGTATTTTTTCAACATTTATGTTTAAAATTAAAAACCCGCAAATTTTTTTACTGAATACGTTTGATAATAAGGGTAAGTGTTAGTCCATTAATTAAGACGGAAAATAAAACATACAATGAATACATGTATAATTATTTATTTTCTAAACGGGTCTATTAATAAACATGCATCAAACCCTACGTGCTCCCATCCATCCTACTCATTTTTCATTTAATTTTGTGAGATTGTTACTTCCTCCCCTATATATTATTTTTAGTATCTACTACTTAACCACATCGATTTTTTTGTAAAACCCCATTACTCTATTACCCCCTCACCTCCAAAAATAAAAAAAGATTCTATCGTGGCATACGATAAACACATGGTTTTCATGAAATGATACCCATCAGCTACCAGAAATTAGGGTCCAAAAATTGAGAATAGATTGGTAAATGATGCCAAAAACATTTTATTATTAGACTTTTGCTTGATACATCAGTCACCTTCTTGATGTGTCTCATTTATTTTCTTTGCAATTTTGTCATTCTTCTTGATTTTGTTTATGCGTCGTCACATCTCACTACCTATGCATTTGTGTTGACGGGTGATTTTCGTCTCAGGGGCTGTTTCGAGATAACTATTCTGAGACAATCCTCCTTCAACCTTGGATTTGTTTGGTTAGAGGAGACCAAAAGCAAATGTAGCAAAATGCAAAAAGAACACAAAATCGATAAAGAGAGTTTAACGTGGTTCGGCGGAGCAAGTCCAGCCTACGTCAACGGGAACAAAGTGGGGTGTCGTTTTTTATTACCAAACCGAGCTCGGCCGACCTGTTTAGGGGCAGATGTAAAGAAAACCGAGCTGTTTGTTCTTTTAGCACTTACAAATAGCGTTGAAAATTCGCAATTAGCCTAGGTTCTGACCCTATGCGGAATTAGAAACAATAAACATGACAAGTCCTAAACACTGCTACTATGGAATTTCAACAGGCAATTTCAATGTCAACCAATAGAAATAAAATCCACAATATCAATTCAAAGCAAAATATTAAATTGCGGAAAATAAAACAATCACACAAAATCAACACAATAATTTTGATGACGAAGTGGAAAACTTTTGCGAGCCCAATCCACTATATAGAGAAAAACTTACAGCGATGGTCAAGACTTATGGTGGCAACTCCACCGACTCAAGTACCTCTATACTGCAAGAACTTAAAGCAACTCCTCAAGCCCGCGACCCGCGGTTTTCTTCAGAATCTCTGAAGTCTCTGAGTAGATTGTATCACCTCTGACGCCGGAACTCCGACTACCAAACTTCCTCCTAAAGAACTCTAAAGGGTTAGGAATTTTGGGTTAAGTTGTGTTGAAAGTTTATCAAAGATGGATTCACACCATTAATGTAGAAGACAAGAAGATGAAGAAGTCTTCAATGCTGGAATCAAATAAGGTTGAAAGATTTGAGAGATTTTGGCTCAAGGAAAATATGTTTCAACCATCAGGGAAGGTGGCTCAATGTTTGTTTATCTATGTAGGGCAAAGGAAAAGGGTTTCCTAGTGTTATTTTGGCTTAAAAACGTGTCTAAGATAACCTACTTACGGAGGTACGTTCGAACGCACTTAAAACGTAAAGTTTCTGCCTCGAAAACGTTCGAACTCAATTACGAACGCCACACGAACGCGGTCGCGGACGGGTTTTCAGGTGCAACTTAAAACGCTTGTAACTTTCTCTTCTCTTGGCCAAATCATGAGTTCCTTATATGTACGTGATCGTCTTCGAGTATACTTTCCAATGCAACTAACCTCATGTAAATTGGAACTCTAAATTTTCCGGAATATGCAAAAGAGTAAATATCGTTCTGAAATCTCTATCTCATGTTGTCCAAATACTTGTCCAATTGCTGTGAGATCTTCAAGGCTCATTACAACTCAATTGAACTCGTTTTGTCACGGACACATGCCAATAAAAATGGAACTAACAATCTCTCCCTTTGGAATTCCGTGACAAAACACTACCTAATACAAAGACTACGGTAATAGACCCAAAAAGAAAATATTCAACTGTCAACCATCAAAACAGTGACTAATTACATTAGGACTCGATCTAATACCTAACCAAGTTGTCTTGAAATTAATGCCACCACAGCAATAAAACCTGCTTACCTGAAACATCCACAAACAACAATATACCGTGAAAAGCATTAATATTATCAAGTATAACATAAAACATGTATAAAACTCATGCATATACAAGTAGATATTCATCTCCCCCTTAATTTGAACTCCCTCTAAAACGGAGATATCTAAAGAATAATCTACGACTCCCTCACATATATTAAGGCTCTCCCCCTTAATATATTACTCTCACCCTTTTTGTCACGAAATGACAAAGGGCAAAGGAAACAGGAAAAACAACATGAGACAAACACATGCAAGAGCATAAACAAACATGACTTACTCCCCCTCACTAACAGGCTAACTCAGTTAGTAAATAAATAATCAAATGAGAAGTAAACACTCAATGATATGCAAAATAAATGATATGCAGTGATATAAAGCATATACAAGCACACAATGAGATAAACAAATCCTGTCAAAACTGACTGAAACAACATTTCAAGTAGATACAATGATACCCAATCAGTATTCAACTGTTTATGACATGAAACAATATGGATCATTTTAAATTTGGCTAAATACAACACTTATGCATATGACATAAACACCAAAGCATAGCAAGCACTTGCGTGAAAAGTGAGTGCACAACAAATCAAGATTTAAGACCTTATTTTATGAGCTGGACACAACCAAAGAAATTCATCTCATAACAAACCAAATCCACAAAATATGTGTTCAAACTCAGCACCACTATGACCTGAAATTAAGCAACATTGGTTGCATGCTATGATATTTTCCCCATAAATCTCATGAGCTCATAAATAATAACTCATTTGAGTGAAGGGTTTTTGCCATTATCTTTTGAATTTGGCCTCATTGGCTCTTTTGCACTTGAGTCTCATGTAAAAATATTTTTTATGTTTGTTTCTTTTTGCTTTTACAAAGGAATAGCAATGTCATCTAGTCAAAGGTCACACTATTTAGTGAACAAAGTGTGATAGACATTAGATTTCCAGTCCAAAAACTCATACATGCGACCAAGCCTTGACATAATAAGATCGTGTATGTGAGGTGCAAGCACAAGATATACCAAGAGTTTTTATCACACACACATATGCATATAGAGCATCAAGAAAAATAAAAGCATATTATACATGCATAACCATATATCCTACATACCAGGATCACATGTACATGCTATTCATGCTCTAACAAGCCATCAAAATATTTTTGGTCTTTTTCAAATTATATTTTTTTTTTCAATTTTATCACACAAAAATAAAGACATAAAATGGCTTGTCAATATCCAATGGTACGTGAAGTTGTATCCCGAGTGCAGATCATACTATCGTCCATTCAGATCGGCTATGAAATTTATATCCGGGTTTCCATCCTATATACCAAGGAATAGATAACAAAAACAAAACACACACACCCATATGCAATGAAAATAAAATAAACGTGTAAAAACATAAAACACACGCGCACACACATGCAATGGGGAAACAAATGTAACTTATAAGAAGAGTTACACTGAATTGCACTATCATCATGCCTGTCAGGATCAAGGCATTCAAAAGTATATGAGAAGACATATTGCTTCCTCACCCAAATCTTTCTAGGAATCTCTTTCACATGAGTATTCCCAGTCAACAAAGCGAGTTTCTCACTAAGAAATCGTGTCTGTTTTGTTAGTGCAGAAACTTGAGAAACTAGATTTGAAGAATCAAATCTAGGAGACACACTCTTAGGACTCTTCTTTTTCTTGTGCAACATGGAGCACTTGGGCCTAATGTGTCCTGCCTTGCCACAATGATGGCACACATGCACAAACATCAGATGAGAGCGAGGTTTACCCACATCACCTCTAGATCGAGGTTGGGTCACAGGACGAGGAACAAACGGAGGAATCACATGACTACACTCAACATGTTTCTTGCCTAAGTCATGTTTATGAGGATTAGGCACTGCTATAGACGAAGACGCCTTATTGCAATTAGGCTCAACACTAATACCTAGCATTCGGTCTAGTTTTCTATTCCCACTAGAAAATACAGACAACTGAGTTCTAGCATCTTCAAATTCGGCCTCTAAAATTTGGACCCTATCAATTAGGCCTATATTCCTCTCCTCCAGGTCATCTACCATCAAGAGGCTTTGCTTAAATTTGGCTTAAGCTTCTTGCTTTTCTAGCTCAACTAGTTTCAGCCTCTTATTGACCTCTGTATTAGTCTTCTTAATAGTTAAACTCTCATTAAACATTTCAATATAAGCTACCTGAAGACTTTCCTCATCAACAGACTCATCGAGAGAGACTTCTGAATCAACATCATTAACTTCAATCTCTCTCTCATCAGCCACATTAGCAGTAAAGGCCATATGATTGCCTTTATTCTTAGGAGAATCATCACCTTCTGAGTCACTAAGGGAGACTGTCATGGCTTTTTTGCCCTTAGTCTTAAAGTATGTGGGACACTCAGATCTAATGTGCCCATATCCTTTACATTAATGGCACTGGACACCACGTGGTCTACTACCCTTATCCTCTCTAGACTCACTCATATTATGCATACTCTCTCTAGGCATGTCCTCTCTATCCCTATCACTGCTATGACCACTCTTCTTAAGTTTAAGAAATTTCTTAAACTTCTTTGCAAACAAGGCCAAATCACGATTCGTGAGGGTATCTTCATCACTAAACGAACCATGAACAACTTCCTCTGCGATCTTCATCGCTATAGTCTTAGGTTTTTTATACCCAGGAAGTTTCTTCTCATAAACCTGCAGTTTTCCTACGAGGTTATCTAATTTAAGCTGATCGAGGTCATTGCTTTCCTCGATGGCGGTAATCTTGGGTAGGAACTTCTCAGGCAGGGATCTAAGGATTTTCCTAACAATCCTACTGGTAGGGATAGTCTCACCTAGGTTAAACTTGAGTTAACGATGTCGTTAATCTCAGCATATAACTCATCAAAGGTTTCATCATCTTTCATATGGGCGACCTCAAACCTAATGGCTAAATCATGAAGTCTATTACTTTTAACAGACATTGTGCCCTTATGGTCAGTCTGCAGGATGTCCCAAGCATCCTTGGCTATCTCACACATTGAGATTCTCCTAAATTCAGCAGAACAAACAGCACCATGTATGACATTAACAGCATTGCTCATATTGCTAGCATCAAATTCGTCATTGGTCAAGGTCAATTTGTCTTTATGGGAAGAGACCTCATCAACTATAATAACGGGAGGTTTTTACCCGTGTTCTACTGTCATCCAGACCCTCTCATCTAAGGACTTAAGGAACATTCTCATGCGAACCTTCTAATGTAAATATTCTCTGCCATAAAAAAACGGTGGACAATTTAAGGGTTGACTATGTTCCATAGCTAATGGGTCAAAGATCGAGTTCATCCTTGGCTATCTCACACATTGAGCTGTTTTTTCTTTGATTTCTTACAAATAGCGTTGAAAATTCGCGATTAGCCTAGGTTCTGACCATACGCGGAATTACAAGCAATAAACAGGACAAGTCCTAATTACTGCTACTATGGAATTTCAACAGGCAATTTCAATGTCAACCAATAGCAATAAAATCCACAATATCAATTCAAAGCAAAATATTAAGTTGCGGAAAATAAAACAATCACACAAAATCAACACAATAATTTTGGTGACGAAGTGGAAAACTCTTGCGAGTAAAAAAACCACTCCGGGTATATCGGCTACCAGCCCAATCCACTATATAGAGAAAAACTTACAGCGATTGTCAAAACCTATGGTGACAACTCCACCAACTCAAGTACCTCTATGCTGCAAGAACTCAAGGCAACTCTTCAAGCCCACGACCCGCGGTTTTCTTCAGACCCTATGAAGTCTCTGAGTAGATTGTATCACCTCTGACGCCGGAACTCCGACTACCAAACTTCCTCCTAAAGAACTCTAAAGGGTTAGGAATTTTGGGTTAAGTTGTGTTGAAGGTTTATCAAAGATGGATTCACACCATTAATGTAGAAGACAAGAAGATGAAGAAGTCTTCAATGCTGGAATCAAATAAGGTTGAAAGCTTTGAGAGATTTTGGCTCAAGGAAAATATGTTTCAACCATCGGGGAAGGTGGCTTAATGTTTGTTTATATAGGTAGGGCAAAGGAAAAGGGTTTCCTAGTGTTATTTTAGCTTAAAAACGTGTCTAAGATAACCTACTTACGGAGGGACATTCGAACGCACTTAAAACGCAACTCAAACGCAAAGTTTCTACCTCGAAAACGTTGGAACGCAAGTACGAACGCCACACGAATGTGGTCGCGGACTGGTTTTCAGATGTAACTTAAAATACTTGTAACTTTCTCGTCTCTTGATCAAATCATGAGTTCTTTATATGTACGCGATCTTCTTCGAGTCTACTTCCAATACAACTAACCTCATGTCAATTGGAGCTCTAAATCTTCTAGAATATGAAAAAGCGTAAACGTTGTTCTGAAATCTCTATCTCATGTTGTCCAAATACTTGTCCAATTGCTCAGAGATCTTCAAGACTTATTACAACTCAATTGAACTCGTTTTGTCACGGACAAATGCCAATAAAAATGGAACTAACAAGCGTTTTTTTTTTTTTTTTTTTTTTACAAAATCGGCTATCCATTTACAAATGAAACTAACTTCTCTTTATATACTCGGAGAATTACAACACTATTCTCATGCTTCCATGACGTCACCCACGTGGATCTCTGGCTGACTGATGGGCTCTCTGCCCCGAGACTGTCTTCGCCGAAAGTAAACCTACCACCTGACGGCTTGTCACATCACCCTGCTTTCTCCACTGCCACACACAATGTAATGAAGCCAGCCTGTAAAGAGCTTCCAAACAATGGTGTATACCAGAAGGAAAAGTCCAAACTACCACGTTCACATATCAATCGTCCAGAGATCGGCTAGAAGATCTGCGGAACTACCCAAACAACTCCCGACCAGACCAAACATATCCGAGCTCATCATCCCGATCCATGAAGAAAGATAGAGCCGAAACGAGCTACCGTTCTACAATTTTCGGTCTCGGCTCTGATTTTGTCGGTCTCCGAGATTCGCATCATACTGTGTCCTCTGGTCGGCCAGATCCAGGGAACTGGGTCCGGATTCTCTCCATGGCCGAGGAATAACCCAAGCCCTCAGAACATCTGACCCTTCAACAAAAGGAAATCATATCTCTGCCCTTGCCGAACTTATTCAAATACTTATCGCAAAAATCACTATCAACAATTTATTTTCGAAACGATTACACCCCAAAACAAAAGCTTCATTTACGAAAATGTTTGTTAGTAGCAAGTAAATATCTAGCTTGAAAAAGTTAGCAATAATTTATTATGAAACACAACTATTTTAATTAGTAAAATCTCTTGAGTAAAAGTGAAAAAATCTGGAAATCGAAAAAGTGGACAAATTTTGATGGGTCTATTTCTAAGACTTAAATAGAAAGGTCCCACCTAAGCATAGGGGGCCATGTGATGGAAAATTGTGGGTCAAATGCTCTACCAAAATCAATTGTGTCGAATTGCCAACCAATTACACTCTCTTTTAAAGCTGCCTATGCCTTTGTTTCAATTTACTCGATCAGTAGCTATATTCACTTGATCAAGAGAGAGCAGAAGATATCAGAAAAATGTCTAGCAGAAGGTCAAGAGCTTCAAATATTACAGAATATGAGATTAAAAATCTCATCTTAAAGCTACAACCTGCATTGTTACCGCAGCTTAATCAAAGGCGAAATGTAAAGGTATATACACAAAAGCTTTGCTAGTTAATTTTTCTTTTTATGTATTATCACAAAAGCTTTGCTTAGTCAATTATAAATTAAAAAGAGATAATATATAGCCTATAAATTAAATGAATTCACTTCTTACAAAGACTTATGCAAGTGTTTAAATGAAATGAATTTATAGGTGATTCGTTGATCCCCTCCAATAACCTACGTCAAAATAAATTTTAGCATATATAATCCATGCAAGAGAAACTTACTTAAATTTGAAGAGAATGAAACTTAAAACTTTTATGTGAAATTTTATGTCTATCTAATATGCAGAGCTGATCATATTTAAACTGTTGATGTAATAATATCCGGACGGACGAGGACGATATAATATCCGTACTATCTCGAACAACATTTGAATGGGAAATATAATATATGTATTATCTTGTACGTCCAGGTGTCATTACATGAGGACGATTTATATGTGATTAGTTCTGTTGATTGTGTTACTTATGTCTTGTGCAGGTACCAGCATCAGAAGTTTTGAAGGAAACATGCAATTACATCAAGAGGTTACAAAGCGAAGCCGATGATTTGGCCGAAAGAATATCTCAGCTGCTGGATTCAATGGACAACAATAATGGTGATAATATAAATGTAATGCTTATGAATTTACTGCAAAGTATAAACCTTAATTAATTAAAGAGATAATTCCTTGTATTATTAATCATTTTCCATGATTTCTTGCATTGCTGCTGGTTGGTTGATCAGAAATATTGCAGTGAGATATTTTCTCTGTTGCTTCTCCTACTATTTTGTCCCTGAGTACTCCAATTATAAATAAACTAGTCGGAAGTCCGCACAATGTGCGGATTTGAGTAAATTTGATGTATGAGTAATGGAAATTAAAATTTATTTTACATGAAAGACATCGGTTTCATGAATTGACCAGAGAAAAAAAATGACAGTCATTAATACCATATATCCACAGTTTGAGTGCACGATGCATTAATTCTCACGGACTTTTGTTTAATAGAGTAGTCTATGCGCACCAATTCATCTTCAACATACTATTTTAGGAAAAAGACGATTGCTTATCAAAAATATGTCAATCTTCAAGAATTTTTACAGTTTGAAGGAATCGTCTGTTAAGTTTAATTCTAAAAAAAATGAAAAGAAATTAAATGATGCTCTTGAGTTTCAAAACTGCAACATTTAAATATATATTTTATTACATTCTCTACAGAGTAGCTTAAAATATAAGTGAAATACGGGGGACGACTTGAATTGATGTTTCTTCTCAAGGTAACTGATTATTTTTTACATTATATGATAAATATATTGTAATTTTTTTTTTTACATATGTGATATGGAGGGAAATTGGTCGCGTGTATGTCGTACACTAAAAACATCTTGTTGATCTTTACTAAGTATCCAAAAAGGCAAAAGGAAAAGAAATTGAAACAAATTTCGTTGATCATGACAATCCAATTGATGATATATATAACTCATTTAAATATTTCAGATTTTTTTTGAAGATCCAAGTAGAAAAATTGATCACTTGATTGGTGACGGACAAGTGAAGACCGAATAAAGATTTTGATTTTGAAATGTATTTTAAAATTTAATGTGTTTCGAAGTTTGGTGTATTTCAAGTTTATTGTGATTTAAAGCATGAGGTGTTTAAAGTTTGGTGTTATGGTATATTTAAATTATATTACAATTTATGAGAATTTGGTGTGAAATTTTCTAATTTCCTAATAAAACAGTTTCTATTGTATTTTATTCACTTTATTTGAATATTTCATATATTGTTATTTTTATTCACTTTATTTAATATGTCTGTGTGAAGATAACAATGGATACCATAAAATTTTTTATGGTGAATAATGAAAATAGACTTTTAATAGATAGTGCTACAACGCATATGATTCTACGAAATGAAAAATATTTTTCTCATTTAATATTAGCTAAAGCTAATATTAATACAATATCAGGGTTCTGAAAATATGATTGAAGGATCCGAAAGAACAAATATTATATTATCGAATTGCAAAAGAAATTACGAATTGTTCGACGGATTTCAATCAATAATTTAGCAACGAAATTTTCTATTAATTGTTATATGAGGTGCCTTAAATTGGTGCCATTATTTAGCGATAGAATTATGACAATTCAACGGCATAATTATTTAGTCACTAAAATCGGCGTCATTGGTTCGCACCAAATTAACGATAAAATAATTCTATCGCTATATATTTATGTTATCAGTGAAATTACCGAAAGAAAATTCTTTCATTAAAATACACGATTATGTTACAAATTAGGTTTCCCAGCCCGGGAACTGCGACTATCTCTCTCTCACTCTATAACCTTAGGACAAATTCGAATCTTCACTATTGAATAATTAAAACTAAATTATCTCTACTTCTTTTGATGAAATTAATTGTAAACTAAAAAGTAAATATTAGATTTTAGAAGACTTTATAAGATAAAGAATTTAGATTGTAACGTCACGAAGCATGTTCTAGTATGAGTATTTTTCTTATAACTGAGTATTAATTACAAATTGTTAATCAATAACACAGAATTATTTACAAGTATCTTTTGATGATAGAGTAAAAATGTCAAACTTAAGTTAATTACCTATATTCCTATAATAATTAATCTAAGCCAAACTCATTAAGAATAAGTTATAATTATAGTTACGCATGTTATGCAAGTATATTCTTATCTTGTATGGACATCTCTTCGAAGGATGGGATCATGTGTTTTCAATTCTCAAAATTAAACCAAAAATCCATTTTCAAGTATCATATTAGTAATCAAGCAATAGAAAGCAATAAGTATAGAGAATGATGAACAAATCAATAAATAAACTCAATTACATAACATTATACTTTAATTAAATAAATTATGTTTGTAATTTATTACAACCTTAAATCAATGAATTTAGTTACTAGGCATATTCAATAACCAAAACAAACCAAACAAAGCCTTTTCGCACAAGGTGATGAGGATTTGATTACTAGACATATTGAATAAACTCAAATAATTCATTAATATAAGATAAGAACTCATAAAAACAGAAAAGATTAAAGAATAAAAATAGGAAGTACTCGTTGTGAGGTTCTCTGATCCAATCTTCAGTTGTTAAATCTATTATCGAGTTATCTGTCTTGTTTTGGGTGTTTTTCCTTTTTTGTGCTTAAAAGTCTCAATACTAGGTTATGGATGGACCGAGCTTTGAATATGAGCTATTGGGATCTTTTTTCTTGTCTTAGGAGGTTTCATAAAAAAATAAAAAATATTGGCCAGGCCCAGGGGCGACCCATAAAGTGTTTTGGTGGCGCGCCACCAGTGTTGAGTATGCCTATATATGTTGTCTTCAAGTTGGTGGCGTGCTACAAAATATTTTGATAATTTAGGTTGCCAAAACGAGTGATTTTGTTTCTTTTTAGTTAATATTTAATATTTATATCATTCTTTTAATAGAATTTATTGAAAAATGTCTTCATGTGAATCATGTCACATATTTATTAAGTCCAAATGGCCCATAGAAATAATAATAATAATTTTAAGTACGAATCATATAGCAAAAATCCATGAAGGGATGGGGTCTGCAGAGGGTGATAGAGTCAAGTATGAGTATAATTCTTTTATACTATAGTTTGGGTTTGAAAGAGGGCAGCAAGAACTCGAACCGTAGATCTCAAAGACAGTAAGTATTTTCTTTATTAGGAACAAATGTATTTTTCAAAGATTATATATCAATTTTTATATGAAACCAAGATAGATACCTTTCCGCAAATTCCAAAGATATTAAAAATAGCATAGGGAGAAAAGATAAAATGAAGGCAAAGCTGATTATTAATTTAATTAAAAGTCAAAGTTTGAAACTCATGTCTATGGAATTAACCTCTTTTGATTAACCGACGAAAAAAGAATAAAAGATTGATATGAGAAATCGAATTCAATTCGATATACTAGATTCAAAATTTCATGACACCAAAAGAACTGATTTACTGAGCCGTATGGAGCGGGAAATTCTAACCATGAACTTCATGAACTTCTAAAACATCCAGAATTCAATAAATATATAAAAAAAAAAAAAAAAAAAGCATGCAAGCAACGTCTAAACATCCAGAATTCAATATTAAAAGGAAAAATTGAAACAGAAACACAAATCCGAGAACTTTGAAATTTCAAATTCAATGCATCGTGTGGCCGAGTTTCTTCTGAAGATGTGTCTTGATATTTGCAATAATAGAAAGGCAGTCACTAGTAATCTCCTTTGACTTTTGCATCTCACTCATGACTCCATCAAATCTTCTCGTCTCCGATTCCGAGCAAGTATCTACTTCATCTCTCTTCATGGGCATGGCAGCAGCACTGATCCACGTCTGTATATTGTTGACTTTCCTCTCAGTCAACATCTTCTCTCCTGAGCCTGAACCCACGTCATCAATGAGTCGACTCAACGATTCCTCCATTTCGGATTGACTATCACTGATTCGTTTAAGCCGAGCAGAGATGTCTGATAACTCGTCCAACTTCGCTTCCAGAGAGCGCATCATCAAGTCCGGAACTACTTGTTCGGTCGTTGACTCATCGTTATGATGAATATTGACTTGTGCTGGCGGTGCGATCAGCAAACCGATGATCAATGTGGTCAACAGAACGATGGCTGAGATTGTGACGCTGTTGACTGCATCCATGATTTGATTATCCGCAGTTTTGCTTTCTGTTTGATCTTACTAAGCTAATGGAAAATGCCCATATGTCAAGTATTTATTAAGGCCAGATGCCCCGCACTTGAAATAATAATTATAATTTTAAGTAGTGGGATGGGAAAAATCTTTGGGAGAATAAGGTTTTTTATATGTACTGATTAGATGAATTTAATATATATATATATATTGATATTTTCGTATATTAATGTGAAATGAAACATGAAAAATCAATATATTAAGGCTAAATATATGAATAATTTTTTAATATCTATTGATTAAATAAAATAAATATAAATATCGATATCACCGGATTCATTATCATCATATTTTCAAGGGACATAAATGTTTAATTTGTGAATTTCAAATATGTAGAGTAGAATAAATATTGCCCGACGCTCCTTTGACTCGATTCACCAAATTTAAAATAATAATAGATGGCAAGAGCTGGTGTTGATGAGGACCATGAGGTTGACTGCATTCATGATTTGATTATCCCCAGTTTTACTTTCTAAGTTTCTTTGACTCAGGGGAAGTGGAAATGAACTTTCTTTGACTTTGAGGAAGGATAAAATCGAATTATAAATTAATATAATTAAAATATGATATAAATATTAGTTTAGTTTTGATATTATTTCATAACATAAATTACTATAAATTCTTTATATGAATTCTTTATAAATATATACATATAAAATATGTAATTAATATATTTAAATTTATGACTTATCAACTTACTGAATAATGATGTTTACATAACTTTCGGCACAGCTCCCATCACAACCATATACTTTTTCAAATATACATGATTGTGTTAAGGGGGTGTCAAAGGTATTTTTTTTATAGTGTTAAGGGGTTATACTAAGAGTTATGTATATATTATTATTATTGCTAACTTATTTACGAGCTCTTCTCTTAATCTACATTTCATGTGAGAAACTAACTTATATTTGTAGTTGAAGCGATTTATAATCAGTCTCGATCAGTGAAATTGTTGAATATGTCACATATAGTTTTTTTTTTTTTTAAATATGAGAGAAATCTCACGTCATCTATAACAATGTCATTGAACTCCGGTATGGATGCGTGAGTAAACCGATACTGTCACATATTCTTACAAGGGCATTACTCAGGACTTGAACCTAAGACCTTAAATATTAGGTTCAAATTGTTGGGTTGCGTCCATGTCATATATAGTTATTAGTGGGTGTGAGATATTAAATACACAACTACCATATTAATTGCTTGGTTGAATATAATCTAACATCCTCCATCAAACTCAAGATGGTAGTGAAGAAACCAGATTGAGTTTGGAAACGAGGGTTGTGTAACAGCCAATAAAAAAAACTTGGTGAAGATATCAACTATTTGATCATCGGAGCGTATATACACCTGTTTGAAGACAAAGACAATAGGATAAGACCTGCTTGGAGACAAAGATAAAGAGATAAGACATGTTTGGAGATAAAGACAAAGAGATAAAACCTGTTTGGAAATAAAGACAATGAGATAAGACATGTTTAGAGACAGAGACAATGACATATCTATAAATCGGAACACAGACGTTTGATACCATGTGAGAATTTGTGAAGAAAATATGTATTAACATTTGCTTGAATTTAGAACTACATGAGGGGACTTTATATAGACATTATACAACTATCATATTAAATACACAACTATACTGATGGAGTTGGTGTTTGGAGTGTCAATCCGAATTGTATATTTTATTATTTATTAATAAAATAACTATTTTTTTCATTTCACACCTTGATAATGGTATTGTCATTATGCGTATTAGATTGATGTATAGATATGCTAAGAATGACATCGAACTTAGAATAGTTTTGACACTAGGTGTAAACTATTCTTAAAGTAAATATTCATAGTCGTTGGTTTTGGAATACGGTCGAATTCTTATAACCTAGAAGACTAGCACATGTCGTATATTGGAATTAGAGTTTCAATGGTTTAACCCGATGTACCATGAGTTTTGGAAACTCGTTTAGACATGTGGGTATTCGTTGAAGCGAATACTGAATGACTCACAGACGATTCCTAATAGTTGGAAGTACACATCACCGACAATAGGAATCTCCTCGAGTCAAGTAGCACATGTAATCCTTTGACTATAGGATAACATTGATTTTGTGTGAGATCCTCCACACTTTGATGCAATGTATGTCAAAAACCTTTCATGGTCTGACCTCTAGATGTTCGTAGGGTGTGGACCGATGCACTCAGTAATCAAGTACGAAGCAAGATATGATTTGTCGTCCCGTATGCGTACCATAAGGGGTTTAGGTGTCAATTTAAGTAAAGTCACGATTTTTAAAGACTTTGGTCAAAGCCGATCACCTAGGGTGGATCACATCAGTTGTAAAGAATCGTGGACATGTTGAAATGAGATGTGCGCCTTGAAAACTTGATGATGTATTCTATGTTTCCTGAGCACAACTCGGATAGCCTACGACGAAGGGATTGTTAAACATATGTGATGACCTCGACTTGTATAGTTCAGAAAGGTCATTCGTGTTCTTCGCGAATTCGGAGGTGGCCGAATTACGTACATATTAGCGAGGCTTAATGACGACCGTGTCTGGACTTAGAGAGTCCCAATATGAAGTGTACTTGTTGAGCACTTGGGTAGTCGATTAATTTTGATAAAACATAATATTCGATATTATAATTATCAACTAAGATAATCAAGTATTATCGGATAACATTGATTATTTACTTTGACCTAATTGGATTAATTCAATAATTACACAATAGCTTAATTGTAAAATCATAATTATCTCTACCATTTGAGGATATTATCGAAATTGTAAGTATGTAATAATATGTGGTTTTGGCTTGATTTAATTGGATTAAATCAAGATGGTAAATATTTAACTAATTCATTTCATAATCTTTGTGTAGGCACTGCATTTTTACACATAAGTCCTTATGATGAGTCTCATTTTGGAGACACTACCTTTTAAGTCACGGAGGTCACGGGAAACGGACATCGGAAGGGGAAATTCTGAATAAACAAGGTTCACTGTTTTCGTTAGTGCTGCGTTCGTGTTTACGTTCGAACGTCAAACGGATTGCGGGCGTTCGTGCCGCGTTCGAGGAAGCGTTCGAACAGTGTCGGTAATTCGGGTTTTGCTGCTAGCCTCACATCCAGCCCAATTAACCCCCCAAAGCCCATAAAACACATCCCAATTTAAATAA
Source organism: Zanthoxylum bungeanum (assembly GCA_019454045.1). Classification (NCBI taxonomy): domain Eukaryota; kingdom Viridiplantae; phylum Streptophyta; class Magnoliopsida; order Sapindales; family Rutaceae; genus Zanthoxylum; species Zanthoxylum bungeanum. The sequence continues at coordinate 19,687 of SKCR01046482.1, forward strand.
ATAAATATTAATTAAAACATTAACTAAATTAGTGGATAATTAAATTAATTAAATAATTAAATAAAACATATACCAAACATAAAATAAACAATTACCAACTTAAACTAAAATCATGCCTAAATTAAACAAATCACATACTAAATCAAAATATAATCATGCCTAATTAAAATCAATCAACCAATTATATTCCCAATCTAATAAGATTATTCCCAAACTTAAAATATTGTATTCCTAAACCAAGCCAATCAAATATTCAACCTTCCCTATCTAGCCAAGATTTGTCCCCCCTCAATCTTTGACTTCCCTTAAACCAAACCAAATCAAATCCCTTGCTTCCCTTAACCAACACCAAATCAAATCCCTCTTTAATTAGCCAAATCCCTTTCCTTGTCAAGCCCAACCCTTTGCCTATAAAAAGAACCCTTCACCAACCTTCTCAACCCTGGTCCCTAGCTCATACACAACACACATAAAAATTAGAGGAAGAACACACCCAAAAAGAGTAAGCAAAAGATAAAGAGGAGACGGCAGCGAAACCACAAGGAAACAATAGCAAAATGGACTCAAAACAGTAAGACAACGAACGGGAACAGTGAACCAGTGAACCGGGAGAGTTGTGGAGCATCCACCCTTCCGACGATCGTGTACCGTACATCCGAGAGGTGATTTAAAAGGTTAGACCTGAGGGTATCTTTCACGCTTATTCTTATTTAATTTCTGGTCATTTACTTTGATTATATTTTCAATACTTGCGGCATTTGTAGTGTGTATGATGTGTGTTGTGGATATTGGATGAATGGAAGAGTGTTATCTCTTGTGGTATATAGGATGGAAACCCAGACGTAAATTCCGTAGCCGAATCTGAATGGACGGTAGTGCGGTCTGTACATGGGACACAACTCCACGTATCACTTGAGTAAACAGCACCTTCTCTTGTGTTGTGTTGCTTTGGTTATTTATTTCTTGTCATTTAAATTTTGTATGTTGCTTATTCTCGTATGATATGATCGAGTGCATGGGCTTAGTAAGTGCGATTAAAGGTTCCCTAATTGGAGGGTTTAAAATCCTTCACCACGACGCTTTGCCGCACCGATTGATGTGTGTTCGGTTGAATGCAAGACACGTTCAATCAGACATACTTAGAATAATATGATTGTCTTTATATTTGTATGCATGATGTGATGTGACGCGCATGGGCTTAGTATGTTGGTCTAAAGGTCCTCTCTTTGAGAGATCAAGAGCCCCAAAAGGCCACCTTTACGGCAGTACTTCGCCGCGCCCCTTTATTTTGTTGTTTATGTATTGCGTCCCATTTCATGCATCAGGTCTGTTCCCGTTCGAACGCGTTTACGAACGCAACTCGAACGCGCATGCATTTTTGCCTTATCATGCATCAGGTCTCATTTCCGTTCGAACGCGTTCACGAACGCCATACGAACGTGAGCATTCTGTTTCATTTCCGTTCGAACGCGTTATAAAACGCCATACGAACGCGGGCATTCTGTTTCATTTCCGTTCGAACGCGTTTACGAACGCTACTCGAACGTGAGCATTCTGTTTCATTTCCGTTCGAACGTGTTTACGAACGCTACACGAACGTGAACACACTGAACTGAGATATCTTCATCACATGCCATGTATAATTGTTTCTTAGGTGATTTTTCTATGGAACCACACATAGTCATTCTTATCTTTGTGCACGTAATAATGAAAAGCATGTTTATTCCATTAGTTGCGTCGTTTTCCTTGGTCTTGATTTAACGCATTACGATTCATATGCCTATGCCATGATGACTTTGGAGTATTATTTCTTGTGATATATCGGATGGAAACCCAGACATAAATTCCGTAGCCGATTCCGAATGGACGGTAATGCGGTCTGTACTTGGGATACAATTCCACGTATCACTTGGAAGAGTGCTCACGTGTATGCTTGTGCGGATGTTATGTATGCTTATGTTTTCATGAATATGATATGCTGAATGAAGTTGTATGTTCATTGTTACTTTGAGGTATTTTGTTAGACATGTGTTATTAGATATGAGATATATGCGAAATGTATGTATGAGTGTTATTTTGTACCCATGAATATAGAAGCATGATATTCTTAGGAATAAATGTTACTTAAGCCTGATTAAATTATTATGTAAATCCTTTCATTACAAATGACATAAGTAAGGGACCATTCCGAACCCAACGGTTTGAGGTCTTCCCTTGCGAGGGGTGAGTGCGGCCTTAAATCTCATTTTCCCGGTTCACACCGGGTGGCGACTCCATTACTCTCCGGTTTAGTCCCCCGTGGCTACTCCGTACTCCCAACTAGGCCGCGAGCCTAGGAACAGCATGCGTCGTCCAGTTTCTGTGTCCCACACTTTGGCTTGATTTAATTGGATTAAATTAAAGTGGGAGATAATGGAGATTAGTCACACATAATTATACATATTTGGATAAATTAGATTAAGCCCACTTAAAAGTTGATTACAATTTTTATTAATTAAAAATTACCTAATTTTTGCTACAAATAGCAAGCTTTATGAAGATTTTAATTACAAGTACAAATACAAGTAAATTCTTAGAGAAATTAGCCTAAGTTAGAGAAGTGTTTAGAGAAGCTTGTGAGGTCTCTACAACATTTCATCTATGAGAAATCGAGATTGGATCTTGAAGTGAAGCTTGATAGCATTGAAAACAATATTGGATCTTGGAGTCAAGCTTGTACACCTTGGAGGTTCTCCAATAATTTCAACAAAGGAGAAGTGGATTGGATCATGCATCAAGCTTACTAGTTGGATTAAATTAAAGTGTGAGATAATGGAGATTAGTCACACATAATAATACATATTTGGACAAAATTATACAACATTTCATCTATGAGAAATCAAAATTGGATATTGAAGTGAAGCTTGCTAGCATTGAAAACAAGATTGGATCTTGGAGTCAAGCTTGTACACCTTGGAGGTTCTCCAATAATTTCAACAAATGAGAAGTAGATTGGATCTTGCATCAAGCTTACTAGGTATTGTTTGATCTTCTCTTAAAAGCTATGTTCATTTGTGTATTAGATGAATATAGCTTAATGTTGAAATAAGGCTAATCAATTGTGTTAGGATACTTTAGAAGTATAAACACAATATGCTTATAATTGCTAGCTTTGGAAATAATATTGGATCTTGGAGTCAAGCTTGTACACCTTGGAGGTTCTCCAATAATTTCAACAAATGAGAAGTAGATTGGATCTTGCATCAAGCTTACTAATTAGATTAAATTAAAGTGGGAGATAATGGAGATTAGTCACACATATTTATACATAATATACAACATTTCATCTATGAGAAATCAAGATTGGATCTTGAAGTGAAGCTTGCTAGCATTGAAAACAAGATTGGATCTTGGAGTCAAGCTTGTACACATTGGAGGTTCTCCAATAAGTTCAACAAATGAGAAGTAGATTGGATCTTGCATCAAGCTTACTAGGTATTGTTTGATCTTCTCTTAAAAGCTATGTTCATTTGTGTATTAGATGAATATAGCTTAATGTTGAAATAAGGCTAATCAATTGTGTTAGGATACTTTAGAAGTATAAACACAATATGCTTATAATTGCTAGCTTTGGAAATAATATTGGATCTTGGAGTCAAGCTTGTACACCTTTGAGGTTCTCCAACAATTTCAACAAAGGAGAAGTAAATTGGATCTTGCATCAAGCTTACTAGGTAATGTTTGATCTTCTCTTAAGCTATGTTCATTTGTGCATTAGATGCATGATTATATAGCTTAATGTTGAAATAAGGCTAATCAATTGTGTTTGGATACTTTAGAAGTATAAACACAACATATTTATAATTTAGGTTAAAGATGTTCATGTTGGACATAGAATAATTAATTAAAGTTATGAATTCTATATTAAAACTTAGAGTTATGGCTACCATTATAGATTCACTTGACCACCTTTAGGTGAACTATAATTGTTCATGAGACATTTCTAATTGGGATTCTACAATGATTTGTGTATTGGATTCAAAATTTACGCAAATACGTATTTAAAATAAATCTATGTTTTTGTAAAAATATTTGATATTTTGAAAAACTTGATTTTTATTCTATGACATGTGTTCATGTTGGTTTTGAAATTAAAAATTAATTTTGCATATTTTTAAAGTGTTTAGAGAGAGCCGAAAGTAATTACGGTATAAGACCCTAATTCAATCAGCTCACTGGAATGTGAGCTGATGGAAGCATAAAGCAAAACAATGAAAACAAAAAAAATAAAAAAATAAATGTGACAGACCTGTGCGCTACACGGCTACAGTCGCGCGGGCACTGTAGCGCGTTTATTGCACGCGCGTCACGCCCTTAACTCGTGCTGATTTTATTTTCTCTCGTTCTGGAGCTTTCGGACTCCGATTCAGTCCTGATTTGTTCCTATACACTCTTAATGAAATATAGTATTTTATTAAATAATTTAAAATTACACTCATACTTGATATCCATGGGTTAGATCCATTTCCGCTGAGCAAGGCACCAATCCGACCCTATGAATTCTACAACTGCCCCAACATATACAATTATCATATTAATTATTTGATTTGATATAATCTAAAAGTGGCCTATTGACAGTTTCACCCATCATGGAATCCCGACCAAAAGTAGACCAAATTTGGCAAGATCAGTTTTTGAGATGTTCAATATCGAATTTAAACGGCCAATCGCATATTTTCCAATTTATTAATATTATTATTACAACTTACAATATATAAAATGTTAATAGATATTCATTAATGAATTTAAATTTTTATTTTTATTTTTTATTGGGGTAGTAACAGTGTAACACATTCAACCATTCAGGTCATGTGTTTTCACAAATAACTGCATACCTTTTCCATTAATCTAAAATAGGCGATTCTTATTAGCGAAATGATCATTTAACCTCAATAACACTTTAGTTAAAATTATTAAAATTACGAGGAAATTATATAGGATGATATGGTTAAATAATATGTTTTTGTTTGATTTGATGGTATGATATGGTTCCAAAACTAATAAAATGACTAAAATACATTTAAACACATAAATTCATATAAAATCATATTAAGAGTCCGTTTGATATAATTTTTAAAATATAACTTCTTCGAATATAGTTTTTATAAGTAGAGCTTTTGATAAAATATATTTAAATATTTGGTTGTGAATATGAGTTTTTATTGAAAATTATAAAATTACTTTATTGGATAATTATTTTTGTTTTAAATTATGTTATAAAATCAATTAAATAATATTACTAAATTAAATAAAGGTATTATAGACAATTTAACTTTTTAAAAAGATTTCAAGCTCTATTAAAAATATCAAATTTTAGACTTTTACTAGTATAGGCAAAATTGCTTTTTTAATCTTCAAAAACTCTACTTAAAATGTAATCAAACACCAAAAAAAAAAAATTGAAAAAAGTTTTGGGATTAAAAATGCTATTTTACCTCAACTAGAAACCATACCAAAAGACACTAAATCCAATTTTTTGTGTCCATAAATTATATTCAATGAAAGACATAAAAAATTATTATTAAAATATCACCAAACACATAACAAATTATTACCCATTAATCTAAAATCAATAAATTATAATAAAAATTAATGTACAAAATGGATAACAACTATGAAAAATCACATTATTAATAAAAAAATATTTGAAAAAAATAATTCATAATATATAAAAATTTCATCCAATTTAAATCCATACAATCTATAATATCATCCAAAACAATCTAATATTAAAATCGCACAACCTATAATTTAAATAGTTATAAATATATTAATATTCAAAAAAATGATATTTTAGGAATTGACATTTAAAAGAGAGAGTCAACCCTAATCGAGAGGTGAGTTTAGCTATTTTTGTTTATTAATATAATATATTTAATATGGTAGAATTGTCATTTTAAAATTTTATTAATGATATTTTAGAAATATAAAATTATAAAATCATGACAAAGACAAACCACCAAATCCATGATTTAAAAAACTCTCTAAATTTAATGATTTTCAAATTATGAAATTAAAACCATATCAACATGAAATTCAAAATAAATAATAATTTGAACTATACTATAATATATGAAACCGTGACGAATATTGAAACAAACAAACTGTTAATAGAAAATAACCCATTTCAATTTAAAAATGTTTTTATTATATTTAAAGATGAGCAATCAATTAATATGATTTTATATTAATTATTAGCATCCTATCAAATCTCGACATGTTTCCATATTGGATGATTATCAACAGATTTTTTTTTTTTTTAAAAATAATTATTTGACAATATTTTTTCTCTTTTATATTTTAAAATTATTTAACAAATAACTCACAATTCTTTTTGTCATAGATTTGAACATTGTCTTTTTTTAAAAAAAAAATGAATAAAGAGGGAAAAATTAAACTAAATTAATGATCCCATTAGAATTAGGAAATAATAAAAAAGGAAAATAAATAAATTATCTTCTAATTTTGTTTGGAAAAAAGAGTGAACATTAAAAGTAAAAATGAAAACCCCACATTCATTTTTTTTATATAGTATACGAAATCGATTTTTTTTTTAATAATATGTCCGGCGACTTTTTGATTTTTTTCTTTTGAGTTTTGAAACTTTGAAGAAATTGATTAAGAAAAAATGGCAACCAACATTGGAATGATGGACAGTGCGTATTTTGTTGGAAGGAATGAGATATTGACGTGGATCAACGACAGGCTTCAGCTTCATCTCTCTCGTATTGAAGAGGTTACAGCTTCATCTCTTTCGTTTTTTTTTTTTTTTTAAAAAAAAAATTACTGTCATTGTTGTTTTTGCTGTTTGAACTTTGAACTTGATAGGTTGTTTTATTTTTGTGAAAAAATAATTTTTTTGTTGAAAAAATTGTAGCTTGTTTTCATCTAGATTCAAATGCAGTGTAAAGGGAATGCTTTGCTTTCTTTCAAAGCTAGTGGATTCAACAATGGACAGAATTTGCTTAGCAATGTGTCTGATGGTTTATTAATTGGCTGAGTATATGATTAATGATATAATCTTTCATTTACATAGTGGGGATAAGGGTTTATGTATATGAAATTGGATGTCTTGATTCCTCTGTTAATCCATTTATTTGGCTTTGAAATAATGACCTCTTTTATTTCTCTTGTTATTTGTCATTATTTTCAGGCTGCGTCTGGTGCGGTGCAGTGTCAAATGTTGGATATGACCTACCCAGGAGTTGTTCCAATGCACAAGGTAATGTTCCTGCCACATTTTTACCCCCTGTGATCTTTGCTGCTTTCATTTATTCATTTTAATCATAGAAGAATTTTCCCTGATTTGTGTGCTGTAGGTAAATTTTGATGCGAAGACTGAGTATGATATGATTCAAAATTACAAGGTCCTGCAGGATGTATTTAACAAGTTGAAAATTGATAAGGTAATTCATCTCTCCTGTACAAGGCTGAGGTTCTTGTTCACTGACCTATGAAATTTTTGCTGGTTTGTTCATATTATTTTTGTGTCAGTAACTTCATTCGACCTTTGTATTCTAAGGTTTGATTAAAACCAGGGAGTACTTGACTTTTTGAAGGAGGATGCCTTAGCTCTCCAGAACAGCAACGGACCATAACCATTATGAGTTTCTGTCTGTAGATGGGAGGATCTCATTTCCAATTCTTCTTAATAATTCCTCAATTAGAGGAATTTACTTTTGCTACATTTTAATGATCTACTTAATTCACATCATCAAGGTCTTACTAAAATGACTTTTGGTCTTTTCAAAAATCATTTTCAGCCTCAAATTTTCTTCCAGCACACACTAGAGAATGAGAGCCACCTTTTCACCCCTAGTTATGCTCCGGGTTGCAAAAACATTATGTTCTTTTGTCACTTATCAGTTGTATCTCCAGCTTTGCAAGTTCACTGCCCATCAATGTTGCAAGAAGTTTTACCTTGACTCACTGAATTATTCTTTATGGCAGCATATTGAAGTCAATAAGCTTGTTAAAGGCCGACCTTTGGACAACTTAGAGTTCTTGCAATGGCTGAAACGTTACTGTGATTCTATAAATGGTGGCATTATGAGCGAGTATGCTGCTCTCTCTTCCAGTCTCCTCTCTATAGTATCTTTAGACTTTTTGAGTACAGATATGGTTGAAATACATCATTTCATTTGTGAATTTTCTAATTATTCAACATCGATGTTATTTTTTTAGGAACTACAATCCTGTGGAACGTAGAAGTAAAGGTGGGAAGGAACGAATCTCTAGGGGAGGTTCTCAGAAGATTTCAAAATCACTGCAAACAAACAATTTGCATAATGCTGGCTCTGGTGACTTTGGCCACAATACAATTTCCGGTTACCTTCAACCACTAAATTTCTTCTGTGATTTCACATCGTAGTTCTATTTCTACTTTTGTAAAGTCTTACCATTGTTGTTTGTTTAGGACCTAGGCAAACAAAGACTTATGGAGCTAACTCTGCACAAGACGTTCAAGCCTTGTCTAAGGAGGTACATTTTGTTTCTGTTGGATATCTCTTCCTTATTTGATATTTTAAGTCAAAACTTGTTTCCCCACTTCTTTAGTGATATGATGCTAAATGAGCCGACTGTAGGAGCGAAGCGGGGTTTACTGCTTTGCCTATGATGTCGGCGACCACGACACTGTTGGGCTCGCAGCCCGTAGAGAGTACGGATTAGCCCACGGGGACTAACCAGAGAATAAAGGAGTCGCCACCCAGTATAAGACACTGGGATGATTTAAGGCCGCACTACACCCCTCGCAAGGTCGACCTTAAACTCGTTTGGGTTCGGAATGGTTCCTTACTTATGCCAGTATAATATCCAGGTTCGAAGAGAGAATCCACATGTCTTATAATGCAATCACATACAATAAAATATATATAACATACACGGCGCAATAATAAAAGAACGATAAGAGAATAAATTAGAGAATTACAAAATGTCTAGAAATTATCAAAGCAATAATAAAATGCGAATTAAACATATCTTTCGAAGCCTAGCCGGACAATTTTTTTATGCAATTAATGTCCGGCCGGACTTGATGGAAGTCTGGCCGGATATGCTGCGTAAGTCAGAAACACATAATATAACAATACATAATAGAAGGCACAACTTGCTTAAAATCGGTAACCATAAGACGCAGAATCATGCATAGTAAGATAATAACGAAACCATAACGATAAGGCAATCACACAACAGTATTAATAATAATAAAGCAATGAAGAAGACACGGGTAACTATTTCCAAGTGGTACGTGGAGTTGTATCCCGAGTGCAGACCATATTATCGTCCATTTGGAATCGGCTATGGAATTTATGTCTGGGTTTTCATCCTATATACCACAGGGAAGTAAATATACGCAGCCAGATGTAGCCATATATGCGATCAGATTTTCTGTGTGGCAATTGCATGTCCGACCGGATATACAGGATGTACTACGGCCGGATATGCGGCATCACCAAAACAACAGATTTTAGATACAAAGTTTAAGTTTTAAGGGCCCTCAGGTCGTACCTCAAGCGTTACTCGGCTCCGAGAACACTGTTGAAGGTCTAGTTCGTTGTTGGATCTCTTGCTGGAAAGAATCACAGAGTTGATGTATGCGTTTTAGAGTTTAGTACGGTTTACTGGGTGACTAGTCTCTGCGAATGTTATTTGTTCTTTGCTCTGTTTTTTCCTCTGTTGAATCCAAAAACTCCCTTCTTGTGAAGAACGTGAGTTCTTTTATGGTGCTAAGGTTGTGGATATTAGGGAAAGAATCCCTTTGATAAGGAAAACAATTGTTAAGGAAATAGATTATTTGGGAATTAGGTTAAGAATGAAGGTTTCGTGTTTATGGAAACCAGTTAAAAGGGAAACCAATTTAGAAGATCGAGTATTTCCGTTACATGTCTGACTAGACTTTAAGAAGTTTCGGCTGGACATTATGGTCTATATCCGGCCAAAGCTCTGGCTTTTTTCTTTCCAGCATTAGGACTTACAACTTCCCTAAACTCTTCATATGTGTCCTCATAAGAGACTCATCATTGAGGCCCCATTTTGGTAGGTTTGTGCAGTGTGTGACAATGACAAGTCTATCAAAGTCATGAATGCATTTTTACTTATCCGGCTCATCTGGCATCGCCGGACTTATCTGGTCTTGTGCTGGTGCTTGTCGATAGATGTTGGTTGATGGATATTGGTTGATGAAGATAGGCGCTCAAGCCTCCGATGCTTCGATCGGTTGAGGTGCTTCGACCTCTGATGTCCGACCAGAGCTCCAACTTTTCTTTTCTTTCCAGCATTAGGTCTTATAATTTCCCTAAACTCTGCATATGTGTCCTCATAAGAGACTCATCATCGGGCTGTAAAAATACAATGTCTACACTGACCGTTCTCCTTTCTCAATTATTCGGAAGATACATACTTCAAGTGTAAGTTGAGCAAAGGAATTGATGGCATATTGGCATGTTCATTTCAGTTATTGTAAGAAAAAAAAATGAGACATTTTTCAGAAAAATCGAGATCTTTTACTGCCTTTGTTCAGGCATAGGTACAATCCCCCAGTTTGTGGATGCTTAGTCATATTGTTTATGCATCTTGAAGCTGAAAATTTTTTAGTCTGGAGTTAAACCAGAGAACTCTTTGATGACAAACTAATTCTCAGAACGACCTTTATCTGAGGCCTTACTAACTGAAAAGCAATGCTTTGATCCAGTTTGTGTAGATACAAATTTTTGTACTGGGTCCTGAAATAAATTTATTCTATGCTTATGCTACTATGATGCAGATTACAGATCTCAAGCTTTCTGTGGACCTTTTGGAGAAAGAGAGGGATTTTTACTTTGCAAAATTACGGGATATAGAAATTCTCTGTCAATCTCCTGAATTGGATAATCTTCCTGTAAGAATTTCTGGACTTCATATGTTTGTTATTGCTTTACATATCTTTCTTACATAATTTATATCCTGTTTGTCTCTCAATCTTGATAACCAAGAACCCAAGGATTTGAAATTCGAAACTCAACTGTTTAGAACTTGTCTCTACAGGTTTTTTTGGTTACTAAAATACATTACTGTGCTGGGTATAGTGTTAGATTTCCCTTTAAAAGTTGTAAATCCACTTGTCTTTCATAATATTTATGCAGATAGGAATTGCAATCAAGAAGATATTGTATGCTGCTGATGCTAAGGAGTCACCTTTAGCAGAAGCTCAGGAGTATCTATCCCAAACGTTGAATGCCGGCGAAGATGAAGCAGAAGAAGATTGAATTTTGATTCAAAACTTAACAGGGCTCCATTGATCACAAGATACAGTAGATCCTTTCCCTGTGTTGAGACTCCCAAGCCATCTTATGAAAACATTGTGCAGGCTTTGTTTCTTTTTCATTTCCTTTATGTAGTGGATAAAATGATTGTGAAACTCACAGGGATCTTTCCAATCCCAAGCTCAAAACTTTCAATTTTCAAATTCCTCTATTTATCATCCAAAACTGCACATAATTACAAATCTATAATACAATGTCGTCTAATCTCTTAAACTAATCATATGCATTAAGTTTCTGTTACAGTTAACACTAGCCAACATTTCATGTGAGCTGCCGAATTCAATACACACTGTTATATTCATACGTTGTGTAGTCGGTATGCCTCCTCCTCGACTTGTCAGCCTGCAGAACAAGCGAAAAACGTTAAGCAAGTCACGAACAAATAAATTGATGTATCATACAAAGCCATCTGCTTTGCTAATGATGTCGAGTAGAGACAACATGAGTTGGGATCTATATATGGAAAAGGATTGCGGAAGTCGGCATACCCTGTGAATGAGCTTCTCAAAAGCATCGGTCCCGTTCTCTTCAATGTATTTCTCTGCAGCGGTTAGAATATCATCCGGCTTACTAAAGACATCCTTCTTTCTTGGGACATACCAAATGTTAATACTCTGAGGGTTGAGAAAGAAAGGTCTCACATAATGCTCATAAACATATGCAGCACCACTGAAGTATGGGATGACTAGCCAGCAAGTAAAAATCAGCTTTGCGTATGACCAGATAGGAATCCTGCCACAAAGGGTTAGATTATAATCTATCTGCTTCATACTTACACTCGAATTGTGAATAAAGCAACTTCAAATCATAAAGAATCCCTGCATGATAATATAACAACCAAAATCTAGGAGACAGATATTTGAGACCCTAGCTTTAGCTATAACACTGAAATTTGTTCACCGTCCACAGAAGTCAAAGTAGAGAGTTTTCTAGAATGACTAAAAGAACAAGATGCATTAGATATTGAGGAGAAATTACTGAAAACCTATATCAATGTGAATTTGTGGATAGCGCCACATGTTGTTCTTTGAATTATTTCTTGGTGAGTTACAATGAATCCACGAGTTTACATAATGGAATAGGTGCAACAGGATATTGCAATAACGAACTTCAGTTCATATATTTACAAACTATATACTCTGATAATGATAGAGGGATGTGTTTTTTGAGAAAATTGCTATTGCGATTATATGATTGTTGCCTGTGTGCGCTCAATGACCAACTTTTCATAAGTTAGTCGACTCAAACAAAGGGTTTTCTGACTTCTGAGCGTAAGTGACTTCCAAAACCCAAAAAAGAAGTAAGTTATAATATTTGTAACATTTTTTATGTGTTTGCCTAAGTGTGCATTTTGCAATGAACTACTGGAGATATTTTAAAGAGAACAAGAAAATCCAAATAAAATGAAGACAAAAGCTCAGCTCTCTAAAATGAAACTAAACATCAAATTATGAATGGAAGACATTTAATGCACTAAGAGAGGACAAAAATAAATTGATGAACCACATAGGTTGATTGGCAAAGAGCAAACTATTTTACCATTCGATGACTTTGGCAAAGGTGAGCTCAATGAGAGTAATCATAGAATACAGAATCCAGTAAGTAAGCCATTGCCGGTCATCAGCAGGAGACTTGGTCTCAATTGCCCTAACAGAGGCATACCTGAGAAAAGGACACAAACCAAAAACCACCAATTTATCATTTTAGCTAGTCAAAAATTCAAACAAGTAAAATACAAGTACCCATTAGAGGGAATCATAATCTAAACAAAATATTATATACATATGTGTGTGTTCGCGGGTAAGCTAAAAATGTAAAATCCTGCATTCCATGTACAGTACAATTTCCCTAAAATAAAAGAATATAGAAGTAGCCAATGAGGTAGTGGCCTCATTGGTAACCCAAGTGAGAGACATGGGTTCGAGTCCCCCACAAAAACAGTGGGGACTCAAACCTTCCTCTTTAGAAGGAAGAAGTTCTCCTATATGGGAGTTGATTCACAAGCTGTGTCTTGGCTGATTTAGAATTTGTAAGTCCCGAGCTACGTCTCGGTTGATTTCTGGGCAGTGCTATAATTGTATGTATCTAGAATCCCAGTTGATAGCATATTGTAATATATGTAGTTTGTAATAATTCAAAAAAAAAAAAAGAATATAGAAGTACAAGGCGCACTTACAAAGGGTAGACAAGACTCACCACAGGCCTGCAAATCAAACCCAGAACTTAAATCAGAATAAAATCTTCAACAAGCATAGCATTTACCAAATTAATAAGAATATAGAAAGGGGAAAAAAGTATGCTTCAATTGATAATTATTCCGGTTATCCAGTGGCCTATTCTAGGCGAAAAAAATTCCAACTTTGAGGTTCAACTAACCCCAATGGCCTCACATTCAAGGTTTTAAAGATTATATCTTTATTCAACCAATATAGTAAAGTAGGCAGAGAAGTAAAAGAAAAAGAAAATTACCAAGCAAGAAAATAAAGTAATATGATATTATCAGTAACTTTTCTTCACAGTACCATAAAACATAAAGGCTTGTCATTGAAACTTCAAAATTGTTTCTTTTCCTGGATTCTTGAACCAAATTGGTAAAATAAGCAAATTTGGAGGAGAAGGAAAGATATACATACCCAGCAAGAACATCAAAGTTCTTAAGTACAACCTTTAAGAAGCTTCCAGCCCCAGATCCCATCTCTGAAACTCTCAAGCGTTTTGCTTGTTCTGATATCTAAATAATTGGCTAAATTGAAGATTTTTTTTGGCTTTATTTTGTCAGTGTGTTTGTGTAACAGTGTTTCCACCAAGAGGAAAGGTGGGGTTTGGTTTGGCACAACAAACAAAGCACAAATTATTTGAGGAATCTATAAAAGGTGCCCTTTATTTCAGTGATTTCATGGAAGCATCCTCATCTAGTTGGTTCTAAAGTAAATTTAATAAAAATAAATAAAAAATTAAAATTGTTGAGCAAGATTTTAACTATATTAATTTTAATCCCCCAATTTATTTTACATGGAGAAAGCCCCTCTTAATACGTAGCAAGTTGTATCTTATTGTCTCAAGAGGCGTAAATTGATGACTTAAATTTTGATAATCGGATCCTGAATTCAAGTACCGGAATGTATGATCCTAAAATAACCTGAGATTTTATTACGGAATTTCCAACAAAAATACTATTATGCTCGACGCATATGTCAATTTCACTCCCGAATAGGCAAAAGATGTAGTGGGCAAAATAGCACTACTCTTTTTCAAAATTGAATTGCATTTGCCTGTACAATAGGATCGAGTGCTATTTACAACTTTTTAACACGTGTACTTGTACTTTCATTATATTTCAACATCGTTAGGTTTATTGGTCACCAGCCATCATCAAAAGCAGCACTATAAAATACCATCATCCATTAGGAAACTATACAAACTCTGCCAATTAACTATAACAAGAGAAAGGAGCTTTAATGATACAACATGGGCTAAAGCTTTATATGTTTCTAGAGCCGTTTTCCCTTTTACTGGAAATACTTTCCCCAAGAAGTTGGGAAGGCCAAGAATCCACCGGGTTGGGATACCTAGCGTGCGGTTTGCTTACATTTGAGGTAGGTTTAGATTTGAGTTGAGTAGCATCGGGTGTTGAATAAGCTTGAAGGTCGGAATGAATGGGGACAAGAAGGATGGCAGCCGCCTGTGGCACGGTTGGTTCTACAGCAGCAGGCAATCTGTAGTTGTCTCCTGGAAAATGTGCTGTCAATTCTGGTTGCTGAAATGCAGGAGGAGGTACATTCAAGCCGGGTTTAGAGTGTGCCACCCTCACTTCTAGTTCACTTTGTAGAACTTCGATTTGAGATTCTAGAGCAGAGGTTTCCTCCTCCAGTTCTTTCTTCTCAATCGTTACCTGCCCAACATTTCATGCAACTTAAATAGTATAGCAGAAGAGAATGTTACATTAATAAATGAAGACAGAATGAATGCAAAACCAAATCAACGAAACCGGCAGACTTAAAATAATATAGCATATTCAAATTGAAGAATTCCTTGCTTGGGAAAATACTATTTAGTAAAGGGATGCAGTAGAAAGTCCAGGGACCTTACATAGCGAGATTCAGACAAAAGAGATGCATTCTCCTTCTTGAGTGACTCAATCTGACTAAATAAGTCCTTCAACAGTTGAGTTGCTTCGTTCAATACACAGGCCTTTCCATTGTTTGGCTGCTCCAGTTCTGTACAAGGGAAAGTGAGATCATTCAAATGCTGAAATGCTTGGTTTCTAAAATCAAAAACTAAGTCAATCATTAGGGAGAAACAGATTTGAGCTTTCGATAATTTTATTGACAGAGGTATAGAGTAGGATGGCAAAGGAGTCAAGTTAAAAAGTCCTAAATTACCAAGAGCATTAGCCAGATCAAGAAAAAGCTCATTCACATTCTCGCGCTTCAGTTTCTCTCTCTCAGACTTGTGAATTTGTTTAGGAACTCCACTCATATTTCTTTTGGTTGGACATGGCCTGCACCGTAAACAGCTTTCAGATATCCAAGTAAAAATAAAAAATAAAAAAGAAACGAACCCAATATTCTTATTGCTTAAATCCCAAAGTAGACAATCCTAGAGATGAATTACATCAAATTTTCATGGAAATTTCAATCTTTCGCCCCCTAGAAGTACTTGGTCTTCTACCAGTGCCTATTGCAGTTTCACTTTGGTATAGGAGGACGTTGTTATATAAATGAACAATACTTGCATAATGCTATATATAGAATTTGATTAGCCAGTTGGAATGTAAACTTTTTGCATCAGTTGCACACTATGATCTCTAAACAATCACAGAAGGTTCACACCACATTTAGTCGTAATTCACGAACATCGCACATGTAACATGCAGCAATTAGTATTAACAAACACTAAAATGCAATCTCATGCCATGATTACAAGCTACAAAGCACTATCGAAATTCGAAAATCAAACTCAATATCTTCAATCACTAACCCATATACAGATGCATCCACCGTCACATCAACCTCTTCAGCTGAGGGAGCAGGATACCCTGAACCCATGCCAGTCTCAAATGAGCTGAATGCCTGCACAAAATCCTCTGAAATGACCAAAACAATATCTATTCAATTCAACCTTTCTTATCCAGCGAAAACAAACAAACCAAATCTACAAACTAGACACTACTTCATTAAAGAAAAGCCAAAAACTCTAGTGATTTGAATCTGCAGGTTCAATTCGAATAAGGAAAACACAACAAAAACTACCATCACCAATTCACCACAATGGTGTTCAATAAAGAGCACAGCTTAATATATTATCAGCAAAATTTGCATCACTGTAAATTGAATTCATATTAAACATAATGGTAAATAACAGAACTTTGTAAAACTTTCTGAATTCTAAAACAAAACTGATCGTGTGCAATGCATTCAATATTCATCATCTAATTTCTAACATTTTGTTTTTTTTAACATGTAAACCCACCGCCAAACCACCCGATTTTTCCACTCCGACCTGAGCAATCAATCTTTTGCCACCAAGCCATAAATCAGAAATTTTTACAAACTGCTTTTATTTACCATTTTTTTTACACTTTCTATCATTTTCTTTGGCAACCCATCAAGCATAATACAAATTAAATATAAAATCGTAAATAAAAACCCTAGATCAAAACAAAACTGTAACAATATCTGTGAGATGAACTGCTAATTGAGCAAAGCGAAAAAGGAAAGTTAATTTATTTTTTGAAAAAAAAATAAAAAAGACAACCTTAAAGAACAGGAGTTATCGAAGCTTGAAACTGAGAAAATTAAATAAATAAAATTGCGGGCGTTGGAGAAGAATAACAAACTTTAATTTATTTTATTATATTTCAAGCTTATAAAGAACAGGATATTGGATTGTTGAAACTTGAAAGGTGTCGAGAGCGTGGCCAGAGAGTACTTTACACGGGATGGCGCGAGTCCACCACCTGCCACTTAAGTTCATCGAGTCGACACGTGCTTCTCTTTTTTTATTTTTTATCCCTATCCTTTATTTATTCTCGGTGTAGTAATTTGGTTTATGATCCGTTTATTCGTTCGATTCGATTGATTTTAACCCGAATACAAGTTTGAAAAAATAGATTCGTTTAATAAATGAGTTGATTTGATTCGATTCGTTTATTAAGCGAATCGAATACGAATTGAAGCTCACTAGTATTCGTTTATTTGTTTAATATTCGTTTTATTATTTTCTTTTACTAGTTATTGTTATGTTTCAATTAAGATTCGAGAAATTATGGGTAATTACCATAGAAAAAAATAATATAGTCGATATTTGGTAAGGGATTTTTAGTAAATATATTAATTACATATTCATATATATATATAATGTAAATAAATTACGGTAAATTATGTTATTGAATAATATCATGACTATACGAATCATGATATTAGGATTCGTTTAATAAATGAATCGAATACGAATCTATCACATTTTGATTCGATTCGTTTAGGATTCGATAAAAATTGATTTGTTGATTCGTTGATTCTTTTTGCCACCCCTAATTATTCATATTTTGTGCCTCTCAAGTCGTGGATTTGCAGTGTTTTCGGAACTGGACCGGGGATAAAATCGATGATCCAAAAAATTTAATGGGTCAGTGGTTTGATCGCTTGAACCGTTTTCGAAAAAACTGGTAGAACCGATCTACGTAATAATTAGTTTTATTTAATTAAAAATTATGAAAAATATTAAATTTTTTTTTTGATTTTAAAAATTAAAAAAATTTGAATCGATCCAATTAAGTTCACCGATTTTGACAAGTTTTTATTGAGTTTTTACAGTTTTTTTGCTACTCGATTTATCGATTAATCGGACTAGACTCACGGTTGATTCCCGGTCCAACCGGCCAGTCCGATCCGATTTTCAAAACAGTGAGGATTTGTATGTTGAGATGATTTTTTATAATAAAGTCTCATTTTTTTTTTCAAAAAAAAAAAAACTGAAAATTCGATCCGCATTTGGAATTTATTCGATTCAAGATTTGAGTCAATTTTTTTGTTTTAATTTTAAAATTAATTAAAAAAAATTATTTTAAATTTATAATCGAAACAAAACTGAGATTAATAAATTCCAACACTTCTCATCCAATTGCCATCTCTACTACCAAATATTCATATAAAAAAATATAATTTATAATTTTATGTTGAAGTTAACTTGATGTCTTTCTAAAGCAATACTTAATCCACAAAGCCGTGCCCCCTCTCCACATAACGAATCCAATATTCCACACACAAAAATGGAAAATTAATACTCCCTCCGTCCCTTTTTAATAGGCCGTTGATATTTTCCTAACAAAATAAGAGAATATGATTAATGTGGTAAAAAAATCAATATTTTCTTGATATACCTCTCATTAATACAACACAATCTCACTTAAACTCAATAAAGTTGTTTATTAAATAAGGGTATATAAGTAAACTTCTTCCTTTAACTCTCTTTAAATAAGGAAATTGGACTATAATTTGAGACTTCCAAAAATAGAAATGTAGCATATCAAAAAGGGACGGAGAGAGTAATTATTTCCGGGATTTTACTGGAAAAAATTTCAATAAAAGAACAAGATATATTATTAGATGTATTGAATTAGTATTCCATTATGATGAATTGGTGATAGTACATCTGTCACTATTCATAAAAGAATTCTAAACATGTAACTCTTTGAGACATGGGACTGGGTGGCCAATGATAACCCTTATTCTCCTATTTTAGGGAAATGAAGAGTTCAAGTCCTTGGAGGATCCCCTCAAATTTGGGAGGATCAGAGCAGTTTCTTCTCTGATTATCGATTGAAGTAATATAGTGACTAACTAGTCGGATATTGAACTCATATGAAATTATTATCCATTCTACTAATTATTAAGATTACTTGTCTATGGTTATTTAAACGAAATTTAATTCGGATTTTAATAAAATTACTTAAATTAAAACTAAGAAGAGAAAATTAAAGATGATAAGTTGTAATCAATGAGAGACAAACATTTAATGTTGTGAATCCACCCAATATTATGCGAAAGATGATTTGATTTTCCTATACTTGTGTAATAAATTAACTTATTAACTTGGAACACGAAATTATCCACAAGACTCTTTCGATGGTCATGTGCAAATATTTCAAATAAGTCAATTAACTATATTTCTATGTTAACTAACCTAAACCAAATTCATTAACATCAAGTTCCAATTATGGTTATGCACGCCATGCATGTATACTTCTATCATGTAAAAAAATCTCTTAGATGAGATCGTGCGTTATTGAACCTAAGGCCAAACCTAAAATTCCTCTTTCATGTTCATCAATCTTATTGGTGATCAAGTAATAAGAAGTATTAAACATAAAGTTCAATAAACAAACCAATAAATCACGCTAGTTATAAGAAAAATCAATTGTATAAAATTAGAGTACTTGATTTAATCACAACTCTAGATTAAGAGTTTAGTTATAGCATATACTAGAGAACTTTGAACAAATAATCAAAAATAAACCAAACATCATGGAAGAAAAGAGAAAGGAGAAACTCTGTTGAGATCGACAGTCTTCCGCTTCTTGATGCTGAGCCTCTGTGCTTGTGCTTTGCTTTATGTGCTTTGTTTTTTCTCAAAAGCCTCGTTGAAGCCTTCAAAAGTATAAATAGATTTAGAACCGCACTTGTGTTTTTATAGGAGTTGTATAGAGCTTTCCTTCTTAAGAAGTTCAACTACGTCATTACCATTGGCGCGCTAATGGGAGGTAGAGAATTCAGCTTCGTTGGCGCGACAATGGACTTCCGTAGTCGCTCCAATGGGGATTCTACTACATTTTATGCCCAAAAATACACTCCTCCCATTATATCTCAACCAACAAAATCACAAAAAAAAAAAAAACATATCAAAACTATCAAGAAACTCGAATTAACTCACAAAATGCAAGACTTAGGGGCGATAAATATACTATATTGATCGTTCATAAATACGAAGTCAATGGGCATGTCCATAGTGTTTGCGTCACTAGAACGTTAACGTTAGTATTTTGACGCTCTGTCAAACACTTACTTTAATATTAACGTTAACACTCACCAAATCATAATCTCACAATATTAGCTTATTTTTTGACGTTAACTTATACTCTAATATTTATTCCCTAACTTATAAGCCGACTTATATCCTCTAACAATATTATCGACCAAACACACCATATGATTGGTGCAGCTGCAAAAGAACAGTTGATAAAGACCAACTTACCTGATGATCTCAGCAAACTTTTAACTATTTCAAAATATTCTTACGAAAATGATAGAAAATATTTCTTTTTATTAATTTCGGGTGGACAATTCATATTTTTCAAAAACTTGGGATAATTTCGAACATTACTTAATTTTTTTCCCCTTAATTTGAACGTAAACAAAACGAGTGCAACCTAATAGAGTGATTCCTCTACATGTGTCTAATCAACTTCCAGTTTTGCAGGGACCAAATAGTTGCATCAGTAGAGGATGCTGTGATCCTAGAAATTTAGCTTAACCATAATGATGAGAATCATTTTAATTTTTCGTAGCCAATGAAGAAATTCA
>SKCR01046483.1:0-41399 GCA_019454045.1 Zanthoxylum bungeanum
AATAGGAACATACAAGTTTGTCATGCATGGTGGAAAAACTTTACTACATGATGTATTGTCTGCTCCACAAATTCGTCGAAATTTAGTTTCTGTGTTGGTTTGGTTAATTTAGGTTTCAATTTGAACTTCCATAAATTTGGTGTTGATTTGTACTTAGGTACAATACACTATGGTTCTGGTTTTTTCTTGATGGTTTTTTGTATTGAATGTTGAATGTTTCAATCACAATTCAAGTTTTTCGTTTGTTACTTCATCTATCAGTAATGATAGTGATGTAATTGTGTGGCAATTCTAGACTTGGCCACATTAGCCAGCAAAGAATGAACAGATTAGCCAAAGAAGGCTTTCTGGGAAATATTGAGAAGGTAGAATTGTCAACCTGTGAATATTGGTCAGTTGGAAAAACTACGAGAAAACCATTTGGAAAATGGACTAGAGCAGAATTTCCATTACAATTAATCCATTCAAATATCTGTGGTCCAATGAATGTCAGAGCAAGGCATGGAGCATCTTATTTCATCACATTCATAAATGATTTTACACGCTTTAGTTATGTCTATTTGATTGCTCATAAATCTGAAGCATTAGAATGTTTTCAGAAATTTATGAATTTAACATAAAATCAATTGGACAAGAAAATTAAAGCACTGCACACTAATCATGGTCATGAGTACTTATCTGATCAGTTCAGAGAATTATGTGATGAAAAAAGAATTAGTCGTCAGTTGACTACTCCCGCTACTCCTCAACAAAATGGTGTTGCAGAAAGAAGAAATAGAACTCTTCTTGAAATGGTTAGGTCTATGATGGAACAAGCAAACTTGCCTATAATCTATTGGGGTGATTCATTATTAACCGCAACATATGTACTTAACCGAGTGCCATCAAAATCTGTTGCCACCACACCATATGAGTTATGGACAGGTCGCAAACCAGATATTCACTTTCTGAAACCGTGGGGTTGTGCGGCCTATGAACATGGAAAGTTAGGCCCAAGAGGAAAAAAGTTTATCTTTATAAGATATTTTGAACAATCAAAAGGGTATGTTTGCATATGTGAACATGAAAGTGAAGGCCTGACAGAATTTGAATCACGAGATATCACATTTTTAGAAAATGAATTTCTAAGCAGGGAGAGATAGGTCAAGATTTATCTCTATATGAAACTCAAGATCACATGGATCACATGATTGGTGAACACTCGGGTTTACCTAATTCAAGTGGGAGTGATGAGAGAAATTTGAGAAAACATGATGAATCTGTTTCACATGAATCTCAAATTGATGAATTAGTTTCAAACGAGTCTCATTTACGTGATCCGAGTGGGAGTGATGTACATAATCCAAGTGGAAGCAATGTACACGACCCAAATGGGAATAATATGGAAAGTGAGGAATCAGTTCCCACCACTAGAATCCCAATTACGGCGTAGTAATCGTATAGGCATTCCTCGATGTCATTTCGATATCGAAGGAGAAACCTTTATGATTCTACCTCAAGAGGATGAAAGACCTAGAACATAAAAGAGGCTCTTCATTGTCCTGCTAAGGAAAAATGGATGAAAGCAATGGAAGACAAATTGAGTCAATGAGGACCAACCATGTTTGGAAATTGGTTGATCTCTACCCAAAGGACGCAAAGTTATCAAGAACAAATGGGTGTCTTAAATAAAGCGTAATGCCGATGGCAATATCGAAAGATATAAAGCAACGGTTTATAGCAAAATGGTATACACAACAGGAAGGAATTGCTACGAATAGACTTTTTCACACCCGTTGTAAGGTTTACCTACATCATTCCCTTGATTCTACCTATAGTAGCAAGCATGGATCTAGAACTACATCAAATGGATGTAAAGACTTCTTTTCTTAATGGAGAACTTGATGAAGAAATCTACATGGAACAAACCAGTAGGTTTCATAAAAGAAAATGAAAATGAGAAAGTATGTAGACTTTTAAAGTCTATATATGGTCTCAAGCAATCGTCTAGATAATGGTTTATAACGATTCCACAATACAATCATTTCGAATGATTTCACAATGATAGATGAGGATCATTGTGTTACACCAATAGAGATAAAGATAAGTTCATTATTTTATCTTTGTACGTGGATGATATACTTATATCCGGAAATGATAAGGAGTTTGTAAAACACATAAAAGAATGGTTATCATCTAACTTCGAGATGAAAGATATGTGTGAAGCTGCATATATTCTTGGGGTTAAGATCTCAAGAAATCGTTCAAAGAATTTATTATCTCTTTCACAGGAGTCATATATAAAGAAAATTCTTGAACGCTTCCAAATGTAGGCTTTTAAACCCATTGATACTCCTATCATGAAAAATGAAGCTTTGAGTCATAGATTGTATCCTGAAACTCCACAGGAAACGGAACAAATGAAGAAAGTTCCTTATGCAAATGCAGTTGGAAGTTTAATGTATGCAATGTTGTGTACAAGACCTTATATTTGTTTCGCTGTTGGAATGGTAAGTAGATACCAATCCAATCCAGGACTAGCACATTGGAAAGCAGTTAAAAAATATTTAGGTATCTGAAAGGGACAGTCGATTACTCATTGTGCTATCAAGGAAATGATCTACAATTGAGAGGCTATACTGATGCTGACTAGGGAGGAGATTTAGATGAAAGAAAATCTACCTCTGGTTTTGTTTTCTTGCTAAACAATGGTGTCATTTCATGGAGTAGTAAGAAACAGTCTTGTATAGTCTTATCCACAATGGAGGCTGAATTTGTGGCCTTTTCATCAGCAATACAAGAGGCTGTGTGGTTGAAAAGGTTCTTGGATCATTTGGGTATGTCAAATGAAGCTTCTGGTCCAATATTAGTTAACTGTGATAATGAAGCAGCGATAGCCTACACAAAAGACCCAAATTTCCATTGTAAAACGAAACATATAGATACCGAATATAACTTTGTGAAAGACATAGTTGCACGAGAAGAGGTAAACATGAAGTACATTTCTACGCAAGAAATGGTATCAGATCCATTGACCAAGCCTGTCCCTAGAGATGTCTTTGTTAGACATGTAAAAACTCAGGGATTGCGTAGATGTTAATGTGATTACATATTATGATATGTATTTTTACCAAATAATGTTTACTAATGTTAAAATAGAGAAAACAACAGCCCAAAATAGCGAAGCGACGAAGAAAGACATTGAACCAGTGAACCAGAGGAGTTGCTGAGCATTAACCCTTCCGACGGCCGTGTAACGCACTTCCTAGAGGCGACTTAACAGGTAAGACCTGAGGGCATCCTTTTATTTATTCTCGTTCATCTTTTTAATTATTTATTAGTATTTCTTCGCATGCGAATTGTTGATTCATGTATGTTGTGGCCTTGGGAGGAATGATTTTATGCTATATCTCGTGGTATATCGGATGGAAACCCAGACGTAAATTCCGTAGCCGAATCCAAATGGACGGTAGTGCGGTCTGAACTTGGGATACAATTCCACGTACCGCTTGAGAAACGCACATATTTCGTTTCATCTAATCTTGTGTTTATTCGTTGTTTATTAGAAATAGTATGTTATTTTTATGCATGATTTAGTTATTTCTTTTGCATTAAGAGCTTAATTATATCTCTTCAATGTTTATGTAAAACATAGATTATTTATTTATAAGTCTATATTTATCAATTTAATAATGCGTCCATGAGATTGTGTGCTTGCCGTTATTTCGACTTACTTTTATGCATGCAAACTTAGATATAGGGTTATATGCAAAGTTAGATTTGGTTGTATGCGAACTTAGATGTAGGTTATTCTTGCGTAAGTATATTGCGTAGACTCGGTTATATTATTACATAAATCCATTCATTACAAGTGGCATAAATAATGGACCATTCTGAACCCAACGGTTTGAGGTCTTCCATTGCGAGGGGTGAGTGCGGCCTTAAATCATTTTTCCCAGTTCACACTGGGTGGCGACTGTTGGACAAAATGACCCATAGCGTCACTATTGCACAGATCATTGTTTGTGTTGTAGCAAATTAACTATGTAACAAGGAAATTGCACTCTCGTCATTTGTGATTAGATCACCTTAGATATATAAATGAAGAGAGGTCCCTATGATTAGTTCCTGGATTGAGATGATATGAGACAGTATCAGTCCGCGAAGGATTAATCATTAAATATCCCTAGCCGTAGTATTATCGAGACTGGACATCGATAATGCGGATAGGCTAGTATTGCACTTGTGCGCGTTGTGAGGGCACAACGGCATAGTTCTCATATATATAAGTATTGGATACTTGTGCAAGTGCGATAGGAGGTCATGTTTCACCGATGGTACGGGAAACAGCTTCGCTCTGGATAGACCCTTCGGAATCCCATTGGTATTATGACTAGGTTCTATGGGAGGCCGAAATCAAGGTAGGTGTGTATAGTCTTAACCTGAGACTTACATCGCTAATACTTACGACAATCGGTAAACTTTTGTTTGGTGGTGGGGGATCTTAACTGGTTCTGTGTTCACCTCTTCTGGGTTTATCAGGA
Organism: Zanthoxylum bungeanum; assembly: GCA_019454045.1. NCBI lineage: Eukaryota > Viridiplantae > Streptophyta > Magnoliopsida > Sapindales > Rutaceae > Zanthoxylum > Zanthoxylum bungeanum. Next base: position 4,524 of record SKCR01046483.1, read on the forward strand.
ATCGTAGTGTATTGGATGTGATGTCAAGATGGAAGTGTCACTCCAGTCATAATGGAGATGATGTCACGCAGGATACGGTATTAGTGCTCTTTTAGTGATGCGCATCCAATCGTGATATTATGACCAGGTCATGAATATCCGATTATAGAGACTAGTTACCAGACATCCGATATGTGTTTCGGACGGGGCAGACACTTATCCAGCCCCAGCCCTAGCACGTGATTATCCGATACTGGACCGATATGCACAATACATTAGTATACTACGATTGATACATATATAGATATTCTTTGATGAATATGTCCGGAGAACCTGGGAAGACTTGGTGCTTTGCTAGGAGTCGACCTTGTCTCGTAAATCGGTAGAACGTAGTACTTGGTACGTACGTGATTCGGATACTCCGACGACCGTATTTACTGCCAGATTATCCGGGGATCTCATGGTCGCTTCCCGATAATCCACCGATGACGCACAACTCGCACTCTTGAATAATCTGGGATTATAATAGAAGAGAGAGAAAATTTATCTAGGATTAATAATGGAGATATTTTATCCGGGATAAAATGTCGTCTAAAGAGAGAACGATTAATTTGGAATTAATCGATGAATTAATATATTCGATATATTAAATGAAATTAGATTTCGACGCGGAATTAAAATTAGATTTTAATTCGGGCAAACGAGTTAATTCAGAATTAATTCGTTAGCGACGTAAATAATAATTTCGCCAGGCGTAATTATTTATTTAAATTCGATTGAATTAAGGTCGCGACGTAAGCTCGGTATTTCGGAAATATCGAACCCGAACGCGTGAGTGCACGTGGGCCCACTTTCATTTGGAACGTGTGGGGCCCACATGACACATGTCATTCTAATGCTTTGCATGTAGATAGTGTACAATGCCTCAATGTTATTGCATGGAAATTGAGTGTTTGACACTCTAAGCTATTGCATTTGGTGGTGTCATAAATTTATATTAATTTAATAAATTATGGCATAAATATAAATTGATTTTGGTAAATCATTTTTAACTTAATACACAATTTCAACTCTCTCATTTCCTCTCTTCTCTCACGCCAAAACAGCCTTGTTCTTCACTGGTTTGGAACCAGAAATGGCGTGAACAAAGGGAAGCAAAGAGTGGTTTCTCATGGTGAGAAATCAAGTGCTAGCACACTACGAGTCTTGCGAAGGTGGTAGGGAGGTTCCCCCATGAGACGGGATCCATCCGACGAAGATTGGAGCTCCGTTTCTTCACCCAATTTTCTGTTTTGCAGGGCAGTGGACTGCATGCAGTGGGCGTGAAAGGCAGTACGTTTTTGGCCTTCATTCGTCTCCAAATCGACTCAACCGATCAATGTGAGTATTCCGCTACCTCCGTTGATGTGTTCACACATAATTTCATGTCTTGTTTGATCTTGGGACCTTATAGAAAACCAACAATGGCATCAAGAGCTAATGTTGCAAGCATGAAAAATGTAGGGCTTAAAATTTGGGTAAACTGTTTTGAGCATGATTTGAATGAATTGAATGTTTGAGTATGCTTATAACATGTTTAAATTCATTTTGGTTGGACTAATTGATGAAAATGGTTTGGAATTATTTTCCGGAAATTAACACCTTGGCCGAATATGATGATCATTTTGGAATTCTTGGAATATTTGTTTTTGATTCATTTGATGAGTTTGAAATCATTTAGGATAATGTTAATTTAAAACTAATTGGATTGGATTTTAAATTGAACATAAAATCCCCAAATTTATCACCTTGGCCGAATGGAATTATGCCCTAATGTCTTGGTAAATTTGATTTGAACATTGGATGTATTGGAAATCAAATTTGGATGGGGATTTGATGTCGATTGTAGGTTCGATTGGATCGAAACCGAAATCGGACACAAAATCCTTCCTTGGCCGAGAGCAGAAAGCATGTTTATGGGTTTGATTTTTTATTATGGGTGTTTGACATGTAATAATGATTACCTGATTAATTGGACTAATTTTGGTGCTTCGGAAATATCAATTTAGGTTATTAATCATGTAATGCACTTTAGGTAATTAAATTGCGTAATGGATTAGTGTAATTTATTATTTAGTAGGCTTAAATTGGATTTGGGCTTGAATGTTGTATTTGGGCTATTGGGCTTGATTTATCAAATTTGGTTTAGGCCAATGTGGATGGATCCAATTGGGCCCAAACCTTAACCATAAAGCCCAATGCGACTAATGAACCTTTAATGTTTAATTGGGCCTAATGGGCGAAATTGATTTCTAAGGCATTTTGGGTGATTCCACTATTGGCTTTGGTTGCGAAGCCCATGCTAAAGAAATTAATTGAAGCCCATTAGACTTAAATTAAATTGACGTTGGACGTTAATCGGACTTTGAGTCCCGACGCGATTGAATTTGGAATTAAATCGTAAAGGTTTATTAAATATAAAGTGCAATATTTAATTTGGAATTGAATAGGGAATTAGTATTAAAATACATTTAAAAATTGGATTTAATTATGTAGTTTAATTTAATTCATGAATTCGTACTTTGAGTACTTATTCGCAAAAACGAGTTTTGACTCGATCAAAATCAAATCGTTGTTTGACACATTGGATGATCACTATTATCAGATTAATTAATTTGATTAGATTGATTGATAGCATGCTTATGTGTGTGAATACGTGTGTGTGTTGAATGAATAATGTATATCGGATGGATATTGATGGGTTGGGCAATTTTAGAAATTGTTGTAATAAATTCGATTTATAAATTGGACCTGCGTGTCCAGCTTATCACCTCTTTCTCTTTGTATTCTCTTCTCACCTATTCCCCTCTATGTAATATGAGGTTTCTTTAGAAGTGTAGTGTAACGGGTAGAAGTAGTACAAGTGCTAGCTTGAGTGAGAAAGGGAGAGATATGATCTAGGATCAATGTTAAAGTATCCATCCGCATATCATTATTATTTTTTTCATACTCGCTTTTATTATGTATTTAGAATGCATGTTTAAGGGTGTATGATGATGAACATTAACAAAGATAATTAATTGGTAGCCAATTTGCACGCGAAAAACCCTCTTAAATATCAAGCGTTTATTTTCCTTTCCATGGTGATTCTTACTCAAGATCCGAGATTGGCAGGGGTTGTTTGGCCAAAGTCAGCCCTTGTCCGTCAAGATGTGTTTTTAAATCACGAGGCTTTGTTTCCATATCGGTGTCGGGTCCAGGTGGGTTTGTTGGCCAAAGTCAAGACCACTTCTGTCCATTGACAGTGATTATCGAAGCTTTCAGGTCAATGGGTCCCGCGCTTGACTGGGTCCTAGGTGTGTTGTGCCAAGCCAAGGCCTAGTGGATTCAGAGGAAAATGGTTAGGATATATAATATTCCGATATATAGGCATATAGAAGAGTATGGTTGGGGACTTGGATGTCCACCTACGGGAATCTAGGAGTTTGGATGGGATACATGTCTTCGAGATCTACCTAGTTTTAATATCATACAATTTGGTTGGCCAAAGTCAAGATTATGTGATACTTTAACGGATCCTAGCCCACTAGGAACACGGTTTCCCGAGTACTCTCGACAGAGGGGTTAGAGGCTCGACGAAAAATAGTGGGAGGCAAGTTATTTATTTGCAACATTCGTTCGAATACTCGCTAAACGCGCTCATCTAATTTTACCCGTCACACATTAATCAGAGGTATAGTTGGACTAAGTATTTTAGGTTGTTTTTAAATAAGATATATAGTTGGACTATATACAAACTCATTCAATATAGAGTTGATTTTATAGGTGGATTATAGTAATCAATATAATTGAATTAAATGTAGTTTTGATTTTGATAATGGGATTATAGTATCATATTAAAATTATAGTTTGATTAAATATTTGGATTATTGTAATGCATTATATAGAAAAATAGTGTTGGATAATTGACCCATAGCGTCACTATTTGCACAGATCATTGTGTTGTTGTAGCAAATTAACTATGTAACAAGGAAATTGCACTCTCATCATTTGTGATTAGATCACCATAGATATATAAATGAAGAGAGGTCCCTATGATTAGTTCCTGGATTGAGATGATATGAGACAGTATCAGTCCACGAAGGATTAATCATTAAATATCCCTAGCCGTAGTATTATCGAGACTGGACATCGATAATGCGGAATAGGCTAGTATTGCACTTGTGTGCGTTGTGAGGGCACAACGGCATAGTTCTCATATATATAAGTATTGGATACTTATGCAAGTGCGATAGGAGGTCGTGTTTCACCGATGGTACGGGAAACAGCTTCGCTCTGGATAGACCCTTCGGAATCCCATTGGTATTATGACTATGTGTCTATGGGAGGCCGAAATCAAGGTAGGTGTGTATAGTCTTAACCTGAGACTTACATCGCTAATACTTACGACAATCGATAAATTTGGTTTTGGTGGTACAGGGCTTTAACCGGTCTGTGTACACCACTTCTGGTTTATCAGAGAATCGTAGTGTATTGGATGTGATGTCAAGACGGAAGTATCACTCCAGTCATAGTGGAGATGATGTCACGCAGGATACGGTATTAGTGCTCTTAAGTGATGCGCATCCAATCGTGATATTATGACCAGGTCATGAATATCCGATTATAGAGACTAGTTACCAGACATCCGATATGTTTGTTTCGGACGGGGCAGACACTTATCCAGCCCCAGCCCTAGCACGTGATTATCCGATACTGGGCCGATATGCACAATACATTAGTATACTACGCTTGATACAGATCTTAATATTCTTAAATGGATATGTCCGGAGAATTGGGTAGACTTGGTGCTTTGCTAGGAGTCGACCTTGTCTCGTAAATCGGTAGAACGTAGTACTTGGTACGTACGTGATTCGGATACTCCGACGACCGTATTTACTGCCAGATTATCCGGGGATCTCATGGGTCGCTTCCCGATAATCCACCGATGACGCACAACTCGCACTCTTGAATAATCTGGGATTATATAGAAGAGAGAGAAAATTAATCTAGGATTAATAACGGAGATATTTTATCCGGGATAAAATGTCGTCTAAAGAGAGATAACGATTAATTTGGAATTAATCGATGAATTAATATATTCGATATATTAAACGAAATTAGATTTCGACGCGGAATTAAAATTAGATTTTAATTCGGGCAAACGAGTTAATTTAGAATTAATTCGTTAGCGACGTAAATAATAATTTCGCCAGGCGCAATTATTTATTTAAATTCGATTGAATTAACGTCGCGACGTAAGCTCGGTATTTCGGAAATATCGAACCCGAACGCGTGAGTGCACGTGGGCCCACTTTCATTTGGAAACGTGTGGGGCCCACATGACACATGTCATTCTATGCTATTTTGCATCTAATGCTTTGCATGGAGATTGTGTACATTGCACTCAATGTAATGCATGGAAATTGAGTGTTTGACACTCTAAGCCATTGCATGTTTGTGTCATAATTTATTATTAATTTAATAAATTATGGCATAAATATAAATTGATTTTTGGTAAATCATTTTAATTAACATAAACACAACTTCTTCTCTCTCAAATTTCTCTCTCTCCTCTCACGCCCAATGAAGAAATTCTTCACTGGTTTTGAACCAGAAATGGGCGTGACTTTAGGGAAGCAAAGAGTGGGTTTCTCATGGTGAGAAATCAAGTGCTAGCACACTTACGAGTCTTGCGAAGGTGGTAGGGAGGTTCGACCATGAGACGGGATCCATCCGACGAAGCTTGGAGCTCCGTTTCTTCACTCAATTTTCTGTTTTGTAGGCAGTGGACTGCTGCAGTGGGCTTACAAAGGCAGTGCGTTTTTGGGCTTGATCGTCTTCAAATCGACATAACCGATCAATGTGAGTATTCCGCTACCTCCGTTGATGTTTCACACATAATTTCATGTCTTGATTTGATCTTGGGACCTTAGAAAAACCAACAATGGCATCAAGAGCTAATGTTGCAAGCATGAAAAATGTAGGGCTTAAAATTTGGGTAAATGTTTGTTGAGCATGATTTGAATAAATTGATTGTTTGAGTATGCTTATAACATGTTTAATTTCATTTTGGTTGGACTAATTTGATGAAAATTGATTTGGAATAATTTTCCCCAATTTATTCATGTTGGCCGAATGTGTAGAGTTTTGGATTCTTGGAATTTTTGATTTTTTTTTAATTCATGGATGAGTTAGAATCATATAGGATGATGTTAATTTGAATCAATTGATTGAATTTTGAATTGAACAAAAACCCCAATTTCTTACCTTGGCCGAATGGTATATGCCCTAAATGTCTTGGTAATTTTGATTTTATGAACATTGGATGTGTATGAAATCATTCGGGAAGTTAATACGTTGTCGATTGTGTAATTAATCGGATTAAATTCAAATCGGACAAATAACCTTCCTTGGCCGAGAGCATTGAGCATGTAAATGGGTTTGATTTTCAATTTGTGTGTTGGACATATGATTGAATTAAGCATGATTAATTGGACTAATGGGTGTTTTGGAAATATTGATTTAGTGATTAATCATATAATGCACTTTAGGTAATTAAATTGCGTAATTGGATTTTTGTAATTTAATTATTTGGGCTAATTTGGATTTGGACTTGAATTGTTGTAATTGGGCCTATTGGGCTTGATTTATCAAGTTTGGTTTAGGCCAAGTGGATTGGATCCAATTGGGCCCAAAACCTTAACCATAAAGCCAAATGCGACTAATGAACCTTTAAAGTTCAATTGGGCCTAATGGGCCAAGATTGATTTATGGGCTTATGGGGTAAATCCCGGATTGGACTTTGGTTATCGGTTTGACCCGAGTTGACCAAAAGTCCACGCCTTAAGAAATCAATCAAAAGCCCATTGGACTTTAATTGAATTGACGTTGGACGTTAATCGGTCTTTGAGACGCGTTACGATTAGATTTGGAATTTAAATCGTAAAAGGTTTATTAAATAAAAGTGTAATATTTAATTTGGAATTGAATAGTGAATTAGTATTAAATACATGTTAAATTAGATTTAATGATGTAGTTTAATTTAATTCATGAATTCGTACTTTAAGTACTTATTCGCAAAAACGAGTTTGACTCGAACAAAATCAAATCGTTGTTTGAACATTGGATGATCACTTAATTATCAGATTAATTAATTTGATTAGATTGATTGATAGCATGCTTATGTGTGAAATACGTGGTTGTGTTGAATGAATAATGTATATCGGATGGATATTAGTCGGGTGGGCAATTTTAGAAATTGTTGTAATAAATTCGATTTATTAAATTGGACCTGCGTGTCCAGCCTTATCACCTCTTTCTCTTTGTATTCTCTTCTCACCTATTCCCCTCTCTATGTATATGAGGTTTCTTTAGAAGTGTAGTGTAACGGGTAGAAGTAATACTAGTGCTAGCTTGAGTGAGAAAGGGAGAGATTTGATCTAGGATCAATGTGTAAAGTATCCATCCGCATATCATTATTATTTTATTTTCATACTCGCTTTATTATGTATTTAGAATGCATGTTTAAGGGTGTATGATGATGAGACCTTAACAAAGATAATTAAATTGGTAGCCAATTTGCACGCGAAAAACCCTCGTTAAATATCATGCAGCGTTTTTCCTTCCATTGAGTGATTCTTACTCAAGATCCGAGATTGGCAGGGGTTGTTGGCCAAAGTCAAGCCCTTGTCCTTCGAAGATGTTTTTAATCACGAGGCTTTGTTCCATATCGGTGTCTTGTCCAAGTTGTGGTTTGTTGGCCAAAGTCAAGACCACTTCTTGTCCATTGACATTGATTACGAAGCTTCCATGTCAATGGGTCCCGCGCTTGACTGGGATCATTAGGTTTGTTGTGCCAAAGCCAAGGCCTAGTTGATTCAGAGAAAAAGGTTAGGGTATATATTGGATATATAGGCATATATAAGATATATGTTTAGGACTTGGATGTCCACCTACTGGATCTAGGAGTTGGATGAGATCCAATTGATCTTAGAGATCTACCTAGTTAATTATCATACAATTTGTTGGCCAAAGTCAAGATTGTGTGATATTTAACGGGATCCTAGCCCACTAGGAAACACGGTTTCCCGAGTACTCGACAGAGGGTTAGAGGCTCGACGAAAATAGTGGGAGGCAAGTATTGAATTTGCAACATTCGTTCGAATACTCGCTAAACACGCTCATTTATATTTTACTCGTCATATTAATCAAAAGTATTAGTTGGACTAATATTTTATGTTGTTTTAAATATATATAGTTGGACTATATACAAACTCATTCAATATATAGTTGATTTTATAATTGGATTATAGTAATCAATATAATTGAATTAAATGATAGTTGATTTTATAATTGATTATAGTAATCAATATTAAAATTATAGTTGATTAAATAATTGGATTATTGTAATCATTATAATAAATAGTACCTTATTAAAATTGATTAAATAGTTGGACTATTGAAATCAAGAAAAAATTGAAAGGTTGAATATTTAAAATATATAATCCTTGGATTAAGTTTTAAATGATTTAATTTTCAATTGGAATTAATTAATAGGTTAATTTATTTGATAAAATACTTATTATGACTAAGCCCATAATTAAGCAAATAGTAGAGCATAAAGTCTTTGGAAGATTTATGTGATGATGACTTTAGTGCTTAATTAATATACTTACAATAAATCTATCTTTAGATTTAAAAGTATTAAAATTGCAATTAATAATTCTTGGAGAATTAATTGACTATTCTAGTGGAGAAAAGTCAAAGTTTGCAATTGGGCATGTAGCACAAGGTGCACATCATTTCGATATTCTAAAACCCAAGGCTTGGCCAAAGGTTTGTGAAATATTGAAAAGGTAATTGACATATCCCAAAGTGACTACCATTTGGATATGGAAGACACGAAGGAATTAAAGAAAGGGCGAGGCTCTAACTTTAAAAATATTTGTCAAAGTTATGTTTACTACTAGTATTGAAATTGGATTTTAAATACTTAGTGTGGTACATAAAATATATGTATTGACGTTCAGAATCCGCTGTGAGCTGGATACTGGCTTCAAGCCGAGATTTCTCTGCGAATTGGAAACGGGACGAAAGTCGCTGTTTCGACCGTAGATACCTAAGTTTAGGAACTACCCTTTGGGTATGTACTTAAATTAGGAATGTTATAATGTAACTAGTTTGACTAGAGACATTATCTCTATATCAGTGTTTAATCCGATGCGGATAAAACCTTTATATTCTAGAACACTAAAGTGTTTCATTATATAAAGATGATACTGAGATAAATACATTGGATGTAAATAACAGAATTTATATTTTGAATATAATAAAATCTCAAACATATAAATGACAAATAAATAGCTCAAATTGATTTGATCAATGAGACTTATTTGTGGCATTGTTGTCTAGGACACAATTAAACAAGACTCGTATATCCACACTTTTGAAGAGTGGGTACTAGGACTGATTTGACTATTCAAATAAGGTCTACGAATCTAGTTTATTAGGTTAAATACCTAAAATACTATTTACTTGGTAATAGTAAAAGGGCCACCGATCTGTTAGCCCTATTCATGGTGAAGTAAGTGGGCCCATATCTAGCTAGGCTAGATGTGAACATGAATATTTCGTGACCTTAACGGATGTAGCATCACGTTGTGGTTATGTGTTTCTTTTGAAGAACACAGATCGGAAACTTTTGAAGTTTCGACACGAAGAAAACAAACAGATCGGCTATAGTATTATTCCGCCACGGTAAGACCGTAATGGAAAATACTTAAGCAGTAAGTTTCATAGTAATGAAAGAGTACGGTATTCTTTCATATGAGGACTCCTCCCGAGACACGTCAGTTAGACGGTGTCCGAACTAAAAACGAATTTTGTTGGACATGATAAGGTTTATCACGAGTCGCTCTGAGCTACTATTTCCTTCAACAGGATATGTATTAACAGTGCAAAACTTATTTAGAATAAGGTTCCATATAAATCTGTTTGACAGATATCATATAGGATATGAACAGGAAGAAACGAGGTTTCTCATTCCTGATAATTTGGGTATGCCAGGCATAGCGTTTGGATGATACCAAACTAAGGACCCAAATTGGATAAGTGCCAATATAGGTTATCCTAAGGGAAACCTTAAGTATAGTACTTATAAATCCCACATGAGAACAATGTAATTGTTGCTCACCATGCGGTTTTCCTGAGAGGAATACCGATATGCAGTGGTCAGTGGGAGGATAGTGATACTCGATGAAAATCGGAGTAATACTGTTCAAGGCACGAAGTCCTTAATGGAACACAAATAGTTCATCTATGATGAATCTATACCATTAATCTTCAAATACACAAGAACTAGTAGATCGGATAGAGTCAGAAAACAACCTAGGGTATGGGTTTCTGATCTCACCCTCATAAAGATGTCAATCTTATGGAGGTGTACCATCCGACTACGTTTTGAGGAAGTGATACGAGGTATCGACTCCCTGTTATGGCAAAGTGCCATGAATCCGAAATGGATTCCATGTATAACAACTATTTTGGATACTAGTTGTTGTACCACAAGGCATTGTGCCTATGGTACATTAAAGTCTTCAAGGAAGACATACATGGAAGGCAACATACCAACGTACAAAGCTAGGCTTTTGACGGAAAGGTATCGTTATCAACATTGTGTTAATAACGGTTCAACCTTTTACCTGTTGCCATGGTAAATCCATTTTGAAGATGCTTGTTGATAACTGTATATTTCATTTATGAAATATGTCAGTTACAAATCAAAATCGCTTTCCTGAAAAGGAAACCTTTTGGAGGATGTTTACAACATCCTGACGATGATTTTGTATAACCGACAAACAAGGTTTGCGGGTTATTCGATCCATGTTTGGATCAATGCAAGCATAAGGTTCTTGGAACTGTCGTTTTGAAATAATCATAATGGTTTATGATTTGACTCAAAACGAAATAATTCTTGTGTATATAAGGAGGTTAGTGGGAGAGCGCACTGACAGTGAAATTCCCATAAAGCAATTGTGAAAGCTTGGCTTTCATAGATATTCTTTCATAGAAATTCTCCGTAGAATTCTGGGGAGTAACAACCTTTATTCAAGGAATAAAGATCTACTGGGATAGATTTGGAGTTGTTAACACTCTCTGGGAAATTGTACATTTAAAATGTACTTGTATTGGTGTCTCATACGCTTCGAGCATATGGAGTCACAATCGGGTCAATCCAAGTGATAGTCACTGGATTGAAGTTAAGAACATCTGTTAGTATCTCTGAGAACTAAAGATGCTATCTTAACTATGGAGAAGGAGAACTTGAAGTGACTGGGATCACTGCTGCAAGTTTCCAAACGATTAAATACTGCGGTACTATAAAGTTTGAATAACGGGACAGTGAGCTGGAAATCTTCCGAGCAAGATAACTGTTGCCGAATAAACAACAAATGCGGATTATTGCTGCAGCTGAGGCAGCAATAGAAGCCATTTGGGTCGAAATAAATCTAATTAGATTAGATATAGTTCTGTTAGCAGCTGAGCTAGGCGTCAGCACAGGCTAAGGAATTAAAGGTCTCATCGACGATCCAGATATATACTTCTATATCATCTGATTCGTTCGGATCATACATCGTGGCGATGTGATGATCGTATAAATCGCGTCAGACGATAATCAAACAAATCCGCTGACGAAAACCTTTCCTCAGCAATTTGAGCGAACCTTACATAGTTCGGGTGTAGGACACTTGAGTGACGGCTATGTGCCAAGTGGGAGATTGTTGGATAAATGACCCATAGCGTCACTATTTGCACAGATCATTGTGTTGTTGTAGCAAATTAACTATGTAATAAGGAAATTGCACTCTCATCATTTGTGATTAGATCACCATAGATATATAAATGAAGAGAGGTCCCTATGATTAGTTCCTGGATTGAGATGATATGAGACAGTATCAGTCCCGAAGGATTAATCATTAAATATCCCTAGCCGTAGTATTATCGAGACTGGACATCGATAATGCGGAATAGGCTAGTATTGCACTTGTGTGCGTTGTGAGGGCACAACGGCATAGTTCTCATATATATAAGTATTGGATACTTATGCAAGTGCGATAGGAGGTCGTGTTTCACCGATGGTACGGGAAACAGCTTCGCTCTGGATAGACCCTCGGAATCCCATTGGTATTATGACTATGTGTCTATGGGAGGCCGAAATCAAGGTAGGTGTGTATAGTCTTAACCTGAGACTTACATCGCTAATACTTACGACAATCGATAAACTTGGTTTTGGTGGTGGGGCTTTAACCGGTTCTGTGTGTACACCTTCTGGGTTTATCAGAGAATCGTAGTGTATTGGATGTGATGTCAAGACGGAAGTATCACTCCAGTCATAATGGAGATGATGTCACGCAGGATACGGTATTAGTGCTCTTAAGTGATGCGCATCCAATCGTGATATTATGACCAGGTCATGAATATCCGATTATAGAGACTAGTTACCAGACATCCGATATGTGTTTCGGACGGGGCAGACACTTATCCAGCCCCAGCCCTAGCACGTGATTATCCGATACTGGGCCGATATGCACAATACATTAGTATACTACGCTTGATACAGATCTTAATATTCTTAAATGGATATGTCCGGAGAATTGGGTAGACTTGGTGCTTTGCTAGGAGTCGACCTTGTCTCGTAAATCGGTAGAACGTAGTACTTGGTACGTACGTGATTCGGATACTCCGACGACCGTATTTACTGCCAGATTATCCGGGGATCTCATGGGTCGCTTCCCGATAATCCACCGATGACGCACAACTCGCACTCTTGAATAATCTGGGATTATAAGAAGAGAGAGAAAATTAATCTAGGATTAATAACGGAGATATTTTATCCGGGATAAAATGTCGTCTAAAGAGAGAGAACGATTAATTTGGAATTAATCGATGATTAATATATTCGATATATTAAACGAAATTAGATTTCGACGCGAATTAAAATTAGATTTTAATTCGGGCAAACGAGTTAATTTAGAATTAATTCGTTAGCGACGTAAATAATAATTCGCCAGGCGAATTATTTATTTAAATTCGATTGAATTAACGTCGCGACGTAAGCTCGGTATTTCGGAAATATCGAACCCGAACGCGTGAGTGCACGTGGGCCCACTTTCATTTGGAAACGTGTGGGGCCCACATGACACATGTCATTTATGCTATTGCACTCTAATGCTTGCATGGAGATTGTGTACATTGCACTCAATGTAATGCATGGAGTTTGAGTGTTTGACACTCTAAGCCATTGCATGTTTGTGTCATAATTTTATTATTAATTTAATAAATTATGGCATAAATATAAATTGATTTTTGGTAAATCATTTTAATTAAATAACACAAACTTCTTCTCTCTCAATTTTCTCTCTTCTCTCACGCCCAAATGAAGAAATTCTTCACTGGTTTGAACCAGAATGGCGTGACTAAGGGAAGCAAAGAGTGGGTTCTCATGGTGAGAAATCAAGTGCTAGCACACTTACAGTCTTGCGAAGGTGGTAGGGAGGTTCGACCATGAGACGGGATCCATCCGACGAAGCTAGGAGCTCCGTTTCTTCACTCAATTTCTGTTTGTTTGTGAGGCAGTGGCTGCTGCAGTGGGCTTACAAGGGCAGTGCGTTTTTGGGCTTGATCGTCTCCAAATCGACATAACCGATCAATGTGAGTATTCCGCTACCTCCGTTGATGTGTTCACACATAATTTCATGTCTTGATTTGATCTTGGGACCTTAGAAAAACCAACAGATAGTACCTTAATAATTTGATTAAATAGTTGGACTATTAAAAAATGAAAGAAAAATGGAAAAGGTTGAAATATTTAAAATATCTAAGCCTTGGATTAACTGTTTTAAATGATTTAATTTTCATGGGAATCTCATCGTTTGCATTTATTATGATAAAATAACTTGTTATTCCTCCGCCGAATAATTACAGCAAATAGTAAAGCAGACCGTCTTTGGCCGATTTCTGTGATGCTGAGCTTTAGTGCTTAATTAATATACGTACAATAATCTATCTTTAGATTATAAAATATGAAAAATTGGCACTTAATAATTCTTGGTGAATTAATTGAACTATTCTAGTGGAGAAAAGGTCAAGTTTGCAATGGGCATGTTGGCACAAGGTGCACACATCGGTTCGATATGTCGAAACCCAAGTTAGGCCAAAGGTTGGTGAAATATTGAAAGGATCATTGACATATCCCAAGTGATACCATTTTGGATATGGAAGACACGAAGGAATTTAAAGAAAGGGCGAGGCTCTAACTTTAAAAAAATTGTCAAGTTATTTCACTCTAGTAGTAAAATTGGATTTTAAATACTTAGTGTGTTACATAAAATATATTATTGATGTTCAGAATCCGCTATGAGCTGATACTGATTCAAGCCGAATTTCCTCTGCGAATCGGAAACGGGACGAAAGTCGTTGTTTCGACCGTAGATACCTAAGTTTTAGGAAAATACCCTTTGGGTATGTACTTAAATTAGGAAATGTTATAATGTAACTAGTTTGACTAGAGACATTATCTCTATATCAGTGTTTTAAATCCGATGCGGATAAAACCTTTATATTTTTCTAGACACTAAAGTGTTTGCATTATATAAAGATGATATTGAGATAAATACATTAGATGTAAATAACATAATTTATATTTTGAATATAATAAAATCTCAAACATATAAAATGACAAATAAATAGCTCAAATTGATTGATCAATGAAGACTTATTTGTGGCATTGTTGTCTAGGACACATTAAACAAGACTCGTATATCCACACTTTTGAAGAGTGGATACTAGGACTGATTGGACTATTCAATAAAGGTCTACGAATCTAGTTCTTTAGGTTATATACCTAAAATACTATTTACTTGGTAATAGTAAAAGGGCCACCGATCTGTTAGCCCAATTCATGTGAATTAAGTGGGCCCATATCTAGCTAGGCTAGATGTGAACATGAATATTTCGTGACCTTAACGGTGTAGCATCACGTTGTAGTTATGTGTTTCTTTTTGAAGAACACAAATCGAAACTTTTAGAGTTTCGACACGAAATAGACAAACAGATCGGCTATAGTATTATTCCGCCACGGTAACCGTAATGGAAAATACTTAAGCAGTAAGTTTCATACGTACATGAAAGAGTATGGTATTCTTTCAGTGAGGACTCCTCTCGAGACACGTCAGTTAGACGGTGTGTCTGAACTAAAACCGAATTTTGTTGGACATAATAAGGTTTATCACGAGTCGCTCTGAGCTACTATTTCCTTCACAGGATATGTATTAACAGTGCAAAACTTATTTAGAATAAGGTTCCATATAAATCTGTTTGACAGATATCATATAGGATATGAACAGGGAAGAAACGAGGTTTCTCATTCCTGATAATTTGGGTATGCCAGGCATGCGTTTGGATGATCCAAACTAAGGACCCAAATTGGATAAGTGCCATATAAGGTTATCTTAAGGGAAACCTTAAGTATAGTTACTTGTAATCCCACACATGAGAACAAGGTAATTGTTGCTCACCATGCGGTTTTCCTAAGAGAAAACCGATATGCAGTGGTCAGTGGGAGGATATTGATACTCGATGAAAATCGGAGTAATACTGTTCAAGGCACGAAGTCCGTAATGGAACGCAAATAGTTCATCTGTGATGAAACTATACCATTAATCTTCAAATACACAAGAACCTAGTAGATCGGATAAAGTCAGAAAACAACCTAGGGTATGAGTTTCTGATCTAACCTCATTAAGATGTCAATCTTATGGAGGTGTACCATCCGACTACGTTATGAGGAAGTGATACGAGGTATCGACTCCCTGTTATGGCAAAGTGCCATGAGTCCGAAATGGATTCCATGTATAACAACTATGTTTGGATACTAGTTGTTGTACCACAAGGCGTTGTGCCTATGGTACATTAAACGTCTTCAAGGAAAGACATACATGGAAGGCAACATACCAACGTGCAAACCTAATGTTTTGACGGAAAGGTATCGTTATCAACATTATGTTAATAACGGTTCAACCTTTTACCTGTTGCCATGGTAAATCCATTTTGAAGATGCTTATTGATAACTATATATTTCATTTATGAAATATGTTAGTTACAAATCAAAATCGCTTTCCTGAAAAGGAAATCTTTTGGAGTATGTTTACAACATCCTGACGATTTTGTATAACCGACAAACAAGGTTTACAAGTTATTCGATCCATGTTTGGATTGATGCAAGCATATGGTTCTTGGAACTGTCGTTTTGAAATAATCATAATAGTTTATGATTTGACTCAAAACGAAATAATTCTTGTGTATATAAGGAGGTTAGTGGGAGAGCGCACTGACAGTGAAAATTCCCATAAAGCTATTGTTGAAAGCTTGGCTTTCAATAGAAATTCTCCGTAGAATTCTGAGGAGTAACAACCTTTATTCAAGGAATAAAGATCTACTGGGATAGATTTGGAATTGTTAACACTCTCTAGGAAATTGTACATTTAAAATGTACTTATATTGGTGTCTCATACGCTTCAAGCATATGGAGTCACAATCAGGTCAATCCAAGTGACAGTCACTGGATTGAAGTTAAGAACATCTGTTAGTATCTCAGAGAACTAAAAGATGTTATCTTAAACTATGGAGAAGGAGAACTTGAAGTGACTGGGATCACTGCAGCAAGTTTCCAAACAATTAAATACTACGGTACTATAAAGTTTGAAGGACGGGACAGTGAGCTGGAAATCTTCCAAGCAAGATAACTGTTGCCGAATAAACAACAAATGCGGATTATTGCTGCAGCTGAGGCAGCAATAGAAGTCTTTTGGGTCGAAAATAAATCTAATTAGATTAGATATAGTTCTGTTAGCAGCTGAGCTAGGCGTCAGCACAGGCTAAGGAATTAAAGGTCTCATCGACGATCCATATATATACTCTATATCATCTGATTCGTTAGGATCATACATCGTGGCGATGTGATGATCGTATAAATCGCGTCAAACGATAATCAAACAAATCCGCTGACGAAAACCTTTCCTCAGCAATTTGAGCGAACCGTACATAGTTCAGGTGTAGGACACTTGAGTGACTCGCAATGTGCCAAGTGGGAGATTGTTGGACAAAATGACCCATAGCGTCACTATTTGCACAGATCATTGTGTTGTTGTAGCAAATTAACTATGTAACAAGGAAATTGCACTCTCGTCATTTGTGATTAGATCACCTTAGATATATAAATGAAGAGAGGTCCCTATGATTAGTTCCTGGATTGAGATGATATGAGACAGTATCAGTCCGCGAAGGATTAATCATTAAATATCCCTAGCCGTAGTATTATCGAGACTGGACATCGATAATGCGGAATAGGCTAGTATTGCACTTGTGCGCGTTGTGAGGGCACAACGGCATAGTTCTCATATATATAAGTATTGGATACTTGTGCAAGTGCGATAGGAGGTCGTGTTTCACCGATGGTACGGGAAACAGCTTCGCTCTGGATAGACCCTTCGGAATCCCATTGGTATTATGACTAGGTGTCTATGGGAGGCCGAAATCAAGGTAGGTGTGTATAGTCTTAACCTGAGACTTACATCGCTAATACTTACGACAATCGGTAAACTTTGGTTTTGGTGGTGGGGGATCTTAACTGGTTTTGTGTTCACCTCTTCTGGGTTTATCAGGAATCGTAGTGTATTGGATGTGATGTCAAGACGGAAGTGTCACTCCAGTCATAATGGAGATGATGTCACGCAGGATACGGTATTAGTGCTCTTTTAGTGATGCGCATCCAATCGTGATATTATGACCAGGTCATGAATATCCGATTATAGAGACTAGTTACCAGACATCCGATATGTGTTTCGGACGGGGCAGACACTTATCCAGCCCCAGCCCTAGCACGTGATTATCCGATACTGGACCGATATGCACAATACATTAGTATACTACGCTTGATACAGATCTAGATATTCTTTGATGAATATGTCCGGAGAACCTGGGAAGACTTGGTGCTTTGCTAGGAGTCGACCTTGTCTCGTAAATCGGTAGAACGTAGTACTTGGTACGTACGTGATTCGGAAACTCCGACGACCGTATTTACTGCCAGATTATAATAGAAGAGAGAGAAAATTAATCTAGGATTAATAATGGAGATATTTTATCCGGGATAAAATGTCGTCTAAAGAGAGAGAACGATTAATTTGGAATTAATCGATGAATTAATATATTCGATATATTAAATGAAATTAGATTTCGACGCGGAATTAAAATTAGATTTTAATTCGGGCAAACGAGTTAATTCAGAATTAATTCGTTAGCGACGTAAATAATAATTTCGCCAGGCGTAATTATTTATTTAAATTCGATTGAATTAACGTCGCGACGTAAGCTCAGTATTTCGGAAATATCGAACCCGAACGCGTGAGTGCACGTGGGCCCACTTTCATTTGGAAACGTGTGGGGCCCACATGACACATGTCATTCTAATGCTTTGCATGTAGATAGTGTACAATGCACTCAATGTTATTGCATGGAAATTGAGTGTTTGACACTCTAAGCTATTGCATGTGTTGTGTCATAAATTTATTATTAATTTAATAAATTATGGCATAAATATAAATTGATTTTTGGTAAATCATTTTTAACTTAATACACAATTTCAACTCTCTCATTTCCTCTCTTCTCTCACGCCAAAACAGCCTTGTTCTTCACTGGTTTGGAACCAGAAATGGCGTGAACAAAGGGAAGCAAAGAGTGGTTTCTCATGGTGAGAAATCAAGTGCTAGCACACTACGAGTCTTGCGAAGGTGGTAGGGAGGTTCCCCCATGAGACGGGATCCATCCGACGAAGATTGGAGCTCCGTTTCTTCACCCAATTTTCTGTTTTGCAGGGCAGTGGACTGCATGCAGTGGGAGTGAAAGGCATTACGTTTTTGGCCTTCATTCGTCTCCAAATCGACTCAACCGATCAATGTGAGTATTCCGCTACCTCCGTTGATGTGTTCACACATAATTTCATGTCTTGTTTGATCTTGGGACCTTATAGAAAACCAACAGCGACTCCATTTTATTTCTCTGGTTTAGTACCTCGAATGCTACTCCGTACTCCCGATCGGGCCGCGAGCCTGGAACAGCGTCGCCGATTTCTGTGTCCTACAGTCTAGCGACTCCACTAGGGATAGAGAATCAGCCCCGAAATAATGTCTTGTAATGTTCGTGATTTTTGTTTTAGTTAACCGTGTCTACAGTGGGTTGAAGGGATTTAAACAAAGGTACTATTAGAGCTAAGTAAGGTTTGGTGTCTTCCTTCATTCACTACCTTTCTATAAGGAAAAGCTATGAAGGCACCTAGCTAATTATTTACTCGAAGCTTACCGTGATGGACTAATTTGGAGGACCTATTGTTTATTCTTGTCACCATGGTGATAAGAGCCTAAGAGGCTTGGGTATTTAAGAGAGTTTTGTCCACCCCCCCTCTAGGGAATCTTCAATAGGAAATCCATTTGACAGTCAGTCATACACTATAACTCGTTGGCACGTACCTTAGCGTATAAAAAAGGTGTGCTCACTTGGTCGCTCGAACCCTTGAGTGGGGAGACCTAGTTGTGGGCAATCCTTCACCAGTGGGAGCCTTTGTCTATACCCCTATAAACCCACATGTGAACCGTAGTTGTAGGACCAATAGAAAACACCCTTTTATGCTTTTGTTGGGGACTATCATCATTTGGATTCAGTTGGACCTTTCGTCATGAGCTATGAACTTGTCGAGCCATTTAAACTGGGACAAGTTTGTGTCCTATGACAATTGGGCCAAAAGCTTCTAAAATACTGATGGGCTACTTGGTGTTTGGGCCCCGTATCATTTGAAGTTATTTAGTCACGTTATCGCGAAAGTGTAAACATGTTGGGCCTTTTTCAACTGGGGCATGCACCTCGCAATAGTATGATTGAATGCCTTAAAATGATAATAGGTCGACTTATATATTCCATGCATCACACTCATACATGCTAACATGCGGTTTTAAAAGACACCATAGATTCCAGTTGGGTTAGGGAAGAGGGAAGACTCGTCAAAAGGCCGTCAGAAAACATGAGCGAATCAGAGAACGAGGTATCCCGTATGGATCAGCTGGAAACAAGTCTCACTAAGGTTATCGAGTAACACCAAGCTTTGACCGCCGCTATGGCTAATATCCTTGTGCCCCGTGCTGGAGGAGGCTCTGAGAATGTCAGGCGTGAAGAGCCTCCAAACAGGTTGAGTTATGATAACCCTGTCTTTGATGATGACATGGCTTAGTATGAAGCATGCGCCTTTGGATTGACTGCATTGATAACCTTGAAGGCTAAGAATGTCGAAGTTTACGGAGACTCGATGTTGGTAGTCCGACAGATGCAATGAGAATGGGAATTGAAGGAAGAACGGTTGAAACCCTACTTATTCCACCTCAGGAGTCTGGCACAGGCCCTCCCCGATTGTAAGTTCCAGCACTTGCCACGAGAAGAGAACTAAATGGCAAATGCGTTGGCTACACTAGCCGCAACTTGGGAAAATCCAGAGAAATTAGTGATGAAACCTCTAGTGTTGACAATGGCAAGCAGACTTGTCTACGAGATAGAAAAGGTCTTGGAATTAGAGATCAATGATGGGAAACCTTGGTATTATGACATTCAGCGAACTTAGAACACTGGGAATTTCTGGAAGAAGCAAGCAGAAATGACAGGATAGCCATTCAGAAATTGGCTTCTCAATATGTGAGTTTGAAGGGAGAGCTATACAAGAGACAAGCGAATGGCATTCAGCTAAAGTGTTAAGAAAAGAATAAGCTCATAAGGTAATGGAAGAAGTACACGCCGGAGTATGTGGACCGCACATGAATGGGTTGAATTTGTCTCACAAAATAGTAAGACAAGGCTTCTACTGGTCGACCATGGAAGCTGACTGCGCGAAGCTAGTAAAGCATTTTCACGATTGCCAAGCACACGGTAACTTGAATCATCTGCCGCACACAGAGTTGCATGGGCTGTCAGAGCCGTGGCTTTTCTCAACATGGGGAATTGACATGATCATAGAAATTCGACCGCACACATCAAATGGACATCGTTTTATAGTAGTGGCAGTAGACTACTTTTCAAAATAGGTGGAATCCGAGTCATTTCGCAACGTCACAGCAAAACAGATGGCAAAGTTCATAGACCGGAACATCATTTATCGATATGGGATGCCACATCAAGTAGTAACAGACAACGGAGTCCAGTTTCAAGGAGAAACAAAGGCAATGCTACAGAGGTATGGGATAGGACATCATAAGTCGTCACCTTACCGACCACAAGCCAATGGGGCAGTCGAGGCAACCAATAAGACAATAAAGAGGATACTAGCTAAGATGACAGAGAACTTTAAAGATTGGGCTGACAGTTATCGTACACCCTGTGGGGGTACAAAACGTTTGTGAGAACAGCAACGGGAGCCACGCCTTACTTTTTAGTCTATAGAATGGAAGCAGTACTGCCAGTAGAAGTTGAGATACGGTCTATGCGGGTATTAGCAGAAGCAGAGTTACCTGAACAAGAATGGGCCTCGCAGAGATTTGAACAGTTAGCATTATTGGATGAGAAGAGAATGAAGTCTTTATGTCATATGCAGTTATACCAGAAGAGGTTGGCTCGAGCATTAAACAAGAAGGTGCATCCTACTAAGATCAGAAAGTGTGATCTGGTACTTAAGCAGTTGAATCCGTCAATGACAGACCCGAGAGGAAAGTTCAGACCCAACTGGGAAGGACCCTACATAGTCCAGAAAGTCATGGGAAATGAGGCAGTGAGACTGTCAGATTTGGAAGGGAAGGAGTTCTCCGAGCCGATAAACGTGGATAGATTGAAGTAATATTTTACCTGAGAGAGAGAAGACCGAGCAATCACCAAGAGAATTGGTGGAAGACCTAACCCAACGGAATAGGAAATTCATCCATGCATACATGTAACGTACTTGCATTCTTTTTTGTTTTGTTTTGTTGTTTGTATTCACATGTTTTAAAGAAGAAAAAAAAAGCGGCAAATGTAAGCCAACCAGAAGCAACAACAGTACAGTGTCTGCAGTTTTCAAGAATGAATCACAGGGTTGAGGCCCACATCAGTATCAGTTTCGGCAAGGAATCCCAGGGTTGAGGCCCACATCAGTTGCAGTTTTGGGATGCGTCCCAGGATTCGAGGCACACATCAGTTGCAGTTTTGGGATGCGTCCCAGGGTCGGGGCCCACTGCATCATCAGTTTTTGAATGCAATCCCAAGGTCGAGGCCACACATCAGTAGCAGTTTTGGGATGCGCCCAGGGTCGAGGCCCACATCATCAGTAGTTTTTTGGGTGCGTCTCGGGTCGAGCCCACATCAGGCAGTAGTTTTGGGATGCGTCCCAACAGGGTCAAGGCCACATCAGCAGCATTTTTGGGAATCGTCCTAGGGGCGAGGCCCACATCAGCAGCAGTTTTGGGATGCGTCCCGGTCGAGGCCACACAATGATGAGCGGAAAATATATCAATATTTACCGCCCCTTTTACTTAATATTTTGTTTAGTTTCTCGGGTTTGATGAACGTTTTGATATGTTTTATTTTATTTTGCAGATAAAATAATATCGGGACTCAATGAAATCATTTAGGATGAAATGTGGATCAAATAAGGGCAATTATTGGACTTGATATATTAATTTTGGAGATTGGAAACTTGAAAGGGCGTTTTTGACGAAGTGCAGTTTTGGAAATTCCAGTTTTGCGCATCTGTCGTATTTTGGGCATAACATTTTACTCCGATATCGGATTGAGCTGATTCAAGTTCCAGATTAAAGAAACTCAACGATCTACAACTTTGAAAGAGAATATTTTCAAATTATGATGATTTCATGACCGAAATTGATGAACCATCCAGAAGTGTGTGGAGTGTAATTATTAAAAGTCATTATCAATCATTTTCAAAGCAAAATATAATTAATTAATAATTAATAAAAATTATCAAATCAACACCAAACAAGATAAGCAATTAGTGGAGCAATTATGGATTTGGTGGAGTAATTAGTGGAGAAATTAATAATGGATTTGGTGGAGAATTTGATGGATGATTTGATGGAGGCAAAATTTTGCCTATAAATACCAAGCCATTTCATTTGTAAAATTCATACTTTCTTCTAAGGAATTCCTTAAGAATACTAAGAAGATTGTATCTTGTTTGTTTATTTACAGCTTTCAGTAATTAATTTCCGCTTTCGCACTTTCTTTTCTTTACTTTTTCAGTTTTTACTTTCCGCAATTTACTTTTACGCACAGTACTTTTCTTTCTTTAATTTTCAGTTTTTACTTTTCAGTAATGAGGAGGTAACTCCCCTTTGCTGGGGTAAAAGGTAAAACTTTTATTACTAATATTTAGATTAATCTCCCTTAATTATAATATATAAACTAGTTAAAACCTGACTTAACGAGGATACCGCCATATTGGTCGGTTGGTAATTATTTAAATTGGTTTTAACCTGACTAAACTGGATACCGCCTGATTGGTCGGTTGGTAATTAATTATTAATTTGACTTAATCTGGATACCGCCTATATGGCTGGTTGGTAATTATCATGCAAAGTTAATATATTATATTAAGGGAGATATCTAAAATAGAAATAATAAAAGTGGATCCTTTTACCTCAGCATTTTCTTTTATTGTAATTTTACTTTATTTACTTTTCAGCAATTTACTTTTCAGCAATTTACTTTTCAGCAATTACTTTCAGCATTTACTTTTCAGTATTTAATTTTTAGTTTTTACTTTATGTCTTTTCTTTTATTGTTTTACTACCTGTAAATATGTGTCGTAACTAAGCCAGTTATCTGGGGTTGTGATGAAATCCAATATCACCGGTTTATAAGGGGTTAATTATAGTTTGGGTAATATAAAGGTTTATTTATTGAGTCTTAATCCTAATGCTTTTTATTAACTGGCCATTAATAAAATTGAACTGGTAAATCTAAAATGAACTAGACATAGGGATTTTAGGTTTAAGACCTTAGACTTAATAGCCCACGATCTTCCTTGAGGATAGATAACCCTTTAATAGATTTCCTTACAGGATAGGAATATACCTGTCGGGCGGGGGTAGCCATAATTGGAACTTAAACTTAATGAATCCAGATAATTTGGTTGACATAGACATATGGTTCAATTGGGTTAAACTGGGTATTTGTGTCTGACCATCGACAGAGGCTTACACATAATTTAGTGTTCCAGGTTAATAAATCAATATATTACCCAACTTTAAGATAACCACTTCATCTTTAAAATGATATTGGAAGAAATCACAACCCTAGATAGTTTTTAATATTGAATTTTCTTAAAACATATTTTCGACAATTTTATTTACTTGCTTTTAAATTTAGAATCGTCACCATTTCAAATCAATCAATCAAACAATCTGTTAGATACTAGTAATCATTTGACCTCATAAAATTAATAGTTTTGATATTAAGTCCTCGTGGGATCGATATTTTTATACTACTTGAACGATACGTGCGCTTGCGTTATACGTGTGTGTTTACGCCGGTCAAGTTTTTGGCGCCGTTGCCGGGGACTTAGTTATCTTTTACTATTAGTTTAGGGGTTAGATACCTTTACTTGTATCTAATTTCTTTTTACTTATATTTTCTGTTTTCTTGTGTTACAGGTTCTTAGACACTTCATGAGACGAACCAGAAGCTTTGAACTCCGACCACTTGACCTAGAAATTGAAAGAACCATCAGACAGTTGAGAAGAGAAAGGCGAGAAGGCCAAGAAGCTTTAGTCAACATGGAACCTGAACCTTTGATCGTTGCACCACCAATTCCCATTCGAGACAGAACCATTCCGATGGTTGACAGACTCATTTCCTGTATTGTACTTCCTCCCTTACCAGCAAATGCGTGTGACATCAAAACATGCATTCAGATGATTCAGCAGTCAGTTCAATTTGGAGGGAATGCAACTGAAGATCCTAACGCCCACATCAGCAACTTCCTGGAAGTTTGCGGCACTTTCAATTACAACCGAGGAGCTGAAGAAGCAATGAGATTGCGGGTTTTTCCATACTCTTTGAAAGACAGAGCAAAGGCCTGGCTACATTCACTACCAGCAGGTTCCATCACAACATGGAACACCCTAGCCACCAAATTCCTTGCAAAGTACTTTCCACCAGCCAGAACAGCAAAACTGAGAAATGACATCACATCCTTTGTGCAGCAAGATTCAGAATCCATGTACGAAGCTTGGGAAAGATACAAAGATCTGCTCCGGAAATGTCCTCACCATGAGATTCCAAAATGGCTTCAAGTCCAAACTTTCTATAATGGACTTTCTGGATTGATGAGAACCACTATTGATGCTGCTGCTGGAGGAGCTTTGATGTCAAAAGGAGAAGATCAAGCCTGGGACCTAATCGAAGAGATGGCCAATAACAATTCCTTGTGGCCAACAGAAAGGAGCTTGATTCAAAGAATTGCAGGAATTTATGAAGTTGGAGCCAACACAGCAGTTAGTGCCAAACTGGACCAGATATGCAAATTCATGGAGACTCTCAACACTCAAAGCAATATTGGAGCAACAAGTTCAACATATGGAGGAGCACCAGAGCCAACTCAACCTGAAGAAACGGTGAATTATGTCAACAATTTTAACAGACAGGGAAACAATCCATATTCCAACACCTACAACCCAGGGTGGAGGAATCATCCCAATTTTTCATGGAGCAACAATTCTGGACAAAGGAACAATCCACCACCAGGATTTCAACAGCAGAACTATCCACCACCTGAATTCCAACAGCAGAACAAAAGCCAGGAGCAGACAAATGAACCAGGCATAACAGAAGTGCTGACTCAGTTAAAAAGTATGATGCTATATTTCAATCTCAAGCGGCATTAATTCAAAGTCAATCTGCTTCTATTAAAGCACTAGAGAATCAAATGGGACAACTGGCAAATGCTCAGAGTTACAGACCGCCAGGTACCCTTCCCAGCAACACAGAGCCAAATCCAAGAAACATGGGGAAGGAACAATGTCATGCCATCATGTTAAAGAGCGGTACTGAAATCAACAAAGATGTTGGAGTCAATTCAACTGCTGAGGAAGTTCCAAAAGAAACAAAGCAACAAATGGAAGAAAAAGAAGCAAAGGAAAAAGAACAGATCACTCCACCTCCACCTTTTCCTCAACGTCTTCAGAAGAATAAATTGGACAAGCAATTTTCCCGGTTTCTGGAGATCTTCAAAAAGCTGCATATCAACATTCCATTTGCAGAAGCGTTGGAACAAATGCCCACCTATGCCAAATTCATGAAAGATATTCTTTCACGAAAGCGGAGATTGGGGGATTACGAGACAGTAGCATTAACAGAAGAATGCAGTGCTATCATTCAGAGGAAACTTCCCCCAAAGTTGAAAGATCCTGGCAGTTTCACTGTTCCTTGCGTCATAGGAGAACATAACTTTGGTAAGGCTTTATGTGATTTAGGTGCTAGTGTAGTTTAACTTGATGCCTTTTTCTATTTTCAGGAAATTACAGATTGGAGAAACAATGCCAACTTCAGTCTCACTGCAACTTGCTGATAGAACGCTCGTATTTCCGAGGCGTAGTTGAGGATGTGCTGGTCAAGGTTGACAAATTCATTTTCCCAGCAGATTTTATTGTCCTTGATATGGAGGAAGACGCAGACGTGCCAATCATCCTCGGGAGACCGTTCTTGGCTACAGGTCGAACCATTATTGATGTACAAAAAGGAGAACTAACCATGAGGGTACATGACCAAGAAGTAACATTCAATGTTTTCAAGGCCATGAATTTTCCAGATGATGAAAAGAATGAGGAATGTTTCAAACTCGATGTGATACACAGTACCATTCAGAACTCTGATAAAAGACAAAGTTCTACTGACAAACTTAAAACATGTCAATTGCCTGTGGAGCCTAAAGATAAAGCATCTTTTGCACTGAAAGAGCCAATTCTTGCTCTACAAGCAACAGAAGAGAAAAAGTTCCACCAGCTCAACGAATTGGAGGAATTTCACAATCAGCCTTTTGAAGATGCCAAATTGTACAAAGAAAAGGGCAAGAAAAGACATGATGAGAAGTTAGTGCGCATACAACTGGAACCAGGGCAGAAGGTACTGTTAAACAAATCAAGGGTGAAAATCTTCCCATGGAAGCCAAAATCACGGTGGTCAGGTCCATTTGTGATCACCAAAGTTTTACCAAATAGAGCCGTTGAGATACATGATCCTGACGCTAACAAAACTTTCAAGGTTAAAAACAAGCGTGTCAAGCACTACTGGGGAGAATCATTTGAGCGACAAAAAGAAAGTGTTACACTTTCAGATCCAGCTTAACGTTCGAGAAGTCATGTCTGGCTGACGACTTTAAACTTAGCGCTAGCAGGGAGGCAACCCATGCAATTTTTGTATATATTGTGATTTGGTGTGATTTAATTTTGTGTGTTTTATTTTTGCAGGTTTAGTCATTTCAAGATGGAAGAAGCTTTCGCAAATCTTCACAAGCAATTTCCTTCTCTCCCTCCAAAATCTCTGATGAAAGTATACAAAGCTCGCTTGGAACGGATGAGGTTATTAACAATCCATGGTATTCCTAATGATATTCGTTGGGTAATTGAAGCACGAGTCCGATTGGCAGGTGAGTCTTCTGATTCTTTTATTTCACATCTGCCTGGTTTTGGAAGAAGCACCTATGCAAAGAAACGTAGAGCTAAGCAAATGGGTGTTTGTTTCAAATGTGCACGATTTAATTGCAACACTCGTTGTCGTTCTTTAGGAATGGTGTCTGATAATCGCGAAGACAAAATTAACTTCATTAGGGATGGCTTGAGTAAGGAGTCTTTAGATGATATATCTTCGACTCTTGAGACGCATCCCAGTGGATATGTTCATATAACCATTCGCAAATTACATACACAATTTCAAAAAGAAAGACAACAGTTAAGTCTCGGGAATCTGACTCAAAAAGACCCTGTTTGCCAATTTATAAGAAAATTGGATGGGAAGCTTGTCCCTGACGCATAGACGTTAATCAAGCTGTAAATTTTTGTACATATTATATCTCTTTGTCTTTTCCTAATATTATTGATTTGTTTTGTTGTTTTCTTTTGTTTTCTCCGACAGGATCCAGATCTTTTTGACTATCACGGTCTATTTATTATTTTGCTACTAATCGTCCTTTGGAAGAAACTTGTGCTATTTTTACTCACCCTTTTCAGGTATTATAAATTCAACTCATCATTGCACCTTTGAAGTCATCCAGAGTTAAAAGAAAACATAAAACATGGAAGCCACTTCAAGAAGACGAGTTGAAAACATTTGTGTGTTTTGCGGTAGTAGTGTTGGTACTAAACCACAATACATAGAAGCAGCACAGGAATTGGGTCGAGTCTTAGCTGCAAGGAATATGCACTTAATATATGGCGGAGGCAATCTTGGATTAATGGGGATCGTTTCAAAGGCCGTACAAGAAGGAGGCAGTCATGTTTTGGGAATCATCCCAAAACCCTTGGCAGAGGCAAATCTTATTGGGTCATCAAACGGAGAGGAACTGATCGTGCCAGGTATGTCTGAACGCCTGGTAGAAATGATTAATCGTGCTGATGCTTTTATTGCTTTGCCAGGTGGTTTGGGTACATTAGAGGAAATTTTTATAGTTCTATCTTGGGCAAACCTGAACATACACCAGAAACCACTTGGATTGCTTAACGTTGATGGATTTTATGATTTTCTTTGTGTGTTTCTTGATGATGCTCGGAGAAATGGGTTCGTGTCAAAACCTATGAAAGAACTCCTCTTTACTGCCAGAACTGCTCCGGATCTAATAGATCAACTCTTAGCTCATGAGCCACAAGTTGACCCTATCCTATCAAAGATAAATTGGTCTGAGGACGATCGTGGTAAGAGGCGTAGAGTTAATCTGGATCTTAACCTTTAATTTCCTATAGATTTCAGCTAACCAGGTACGACCTTCTTAACTCTCCTTTTACTGTTTAAGACATTGGGGACAATGTCTCATTTAGGTTTGGGGGAGGGATTTAGTTGATTAGTACCTTGTTTTTAGTTTGTATGTTGTATTTGTATGTTGTTTTTATTTTTAGTCCAAAATTTTTCGAAAAATAAAAAAAAAAATTGAAAAATTTTCAAAAAAATTACAAAAATATTTTGCATTTTTAAGTTTTCATTTTGACTAAAAGGGTGAAATTAGTAAGAGATAGCCGAGTAAGGAGTATCCTCCTGAGACGTATCTCAAACCTATTTCGAAACAAGTTAATTTTTGTTTATTTCCTTTTGAATTATTTAATTTGTAAATTCTCCATAAAATTGACTAAAATGAATCTTCATATGCTCAGTTGACAGATATTATCAACATACATGGTAACATACAGACATGAACTAAAATTGAAAAGTTTGTAATATTCAGTGCTCTAGTTTAATTGGAAGAAGCATCTTAAAAAAGCAATGGAGTAAAAAAAATAAAAAAAAAACGTCCGAGATCCGAGTTATTAAGTCTGTAAGGGTGTTTTAACACCTAGTGCCCTAAAACCAACTGGTTTGGGAGTCACTGGCCCAACACTCGCTACATGGATCAAAGATGCTGCAAAAATATATATATCTGAAGTCTGAGTAATTAAGTTCGTAGGGGTGTCTTAACACCTGGTGCCCTAAAGCCAACTGGTTTGGGAGCCACCGACCCAAAGCTCGCTACATAGATGGAAGATATTGTATATAAATAAAAAATAGAGAAAAATCAAAGAAAAAAATCAGAAAAATCAGAAATATTATTCTATTGCTCCAAAAAGATGTGAAATCTGATAGAACTTTAGGACAAAAATATTACTCTCTTATCAACTGCACTTATGACTGTTGTGGGCAAAAATGAGTTGTTTAATATTTTGTTGGCTGTGTATATGAGAATGGTAAAAATAATCGGAGAATTTACTTATTCGGTATTTAGAATGAAACAAAACAACTAGTAACTTGGAGTAAAAGTTTTACCTGATTAGTCACTAAATTTCTTTATTCTCTTTTCGCTTGTCTTTTTGCTTTTGTGTGCATTAGTTTTAATACCTTTTTACTTTTGTAAAATGTTTGTGGGTATCATTGCTGTAAACCCTCACGAGACTACAACTCGTCCACTAGGGACACCTAGGGTTTAAAGGCTTGTTGCATATGCTAAATGCAACCGTGATCCCTACGAAAGTGGCTTAGTTTAATTTTAATTTTATTTTGTTGTTTTGCTCGAGGACTAGCAAAATGTTAGGTTTGGGGGGTGATGAGCGGAAAATATATCAATATTTACCGCCCCTTTTACTTAATATTTTGTTTAGTTTCTCGGGTTTGATGAACGTTTTGATATGTTTTATTTTATTTTGCAGATAAAATAATATCGGGACTCAATGAAATCATTTAGGATGAAATGTGGATCAAATAAGGGCAATTATTGGACTTGATATATTAATTTTGGAGATTGGAAACTTGAAAGGGCGTTTTTGACGAAGTGCAGTTTTGGAAATTCCAGTTTTGCGCATCTGTCGTATTTTGGGCATAACATTTTACTCCGATATCGGATTGAGCTGATTCAAGTTCCAGATTAAAGCAAACTCAACGATCTACAACTTTGAAAGAGAAAATATTTTCAAATTATGATGCTTTCATGACCGAAATTGATGAACCATCCAGAAGTGTGTGGAGTGTATTTATTAAAAGTCATTATCAATCATTTTCAAAGCAAAATATTAATTAATTAATAATTAATAAAAATTATCAAATCAACACCAAACAAGATAAGCAATTAGTGGAGCAATTATGGATTTGGTGGAGTAATTAGTGGAGAAATTAATAATGGATTTGGTGGAGAATTTGATGGATGATTTGATGGAGGCAAAATTTTGCCTATAAATACCAAGCCATTTCATTTGTAAAATTCATACTTTCTTCTAAGGAATTCTTAAGAATACTAAGAAGATTGTATCTTGTTTGTTTATTTACAGCTTTCAGTAATTAATTTCCGCTTTCGCACTTTCTTTTCTTTACTTTTTCAGTTTTTACTTTCCGCAATTTACTTTTACGCACAGTACTTTTCTTTCTTTATTTTTCAGTTTTTACTTTTCAGTAATGAGGAGGTAACTCCCCTTTGCTGGGGTAAAAGGTAAAACTTTTATTACTAATATTTAGATTAATCTCCCTTAATTATAATATATAAACTAGTTAAAACCTGACTTAACGAGGATACCGCCATATTGGTCGGTTGGTAATTATTTAAATTGGTTTTAACCTGACTAAACTGGATACCGCCTGATTGGTCGGTTGGTAATTAATTATTAATTTGACTTAATCTGGATACCGCCTATATGGCTGGTTGGTAATTATCATGCAAAGTTAATATATTATATTAAGGGAGATATCTAAAATAGAAATAATAAAAGTGGATCCTTTTACCTCAGCATTTTCTTTTATTGTAATTTTACTTTATCTTTTCAGCAATTTACTTTTCAGCAATTTACTTTTCAGCAATTTACTTTCAGCATTTACTTTTCAGTATTTAATTTTTAGTATTTTACTTTATGTCTTTTCTTTTATTTAAGTTTTTACTACCTGTAAATATGTGTCGTAACTAAGCCAGTTATCTGGGGTTGTGATGAAATCCAATATCACCGGTTTATAAGGGGTTAATTATAGTTTGGGTAAATAAAGGTTTATTTATTGAGTCTTAATCCTAATGCTTTTTATTAACTGGCCATTAATAAAATTGAACTGGTAAATCTAAAATGAACTAGACATAGGGATTTTAGGTTTAAGACCTTAGACTTAATAGCCCACATCTTCCTTGAGGATAGATAACCCTTTAATAGATTTCCTTACAGGATAGGAATATACCTGTCGGGCGGGGGTAGCCATAATTGGAACTTAAACTTAATGAATCCAGATAATTTGGTTGACATAGACATATGGTTCAATTGGGTTAAACTGGTATTTGTGTCTGACCATCGACAGAGGCTTACACATAATTTAGTGTTCCAGGTTAATAAATCAATATATTACCCAACTTTAAGATAACCACTTCATCTTTAAAATGATATTGGAAGAAATCACAACCCTAGATATTTTTTAATATTGAATTTTCTTAAAACATATTTTCGACAATTTTATTTACTTGCTTTTAAATTTAGAATCGTCACCATTTCAAATCAATCAATCAAACAATCTGTTAGATACTAGTAATCATTTGACCTCATAAAATTAATAGTTTTGATATTAAGTCCTCGTGGGATCGATATTTTTATACTACTTGAACGATACGTGCGCTTGCGTTATACGTGTGTGTTTACGCCGGTCAACACATCATCAACAGTTTGGGATGCGTCCCAGGGTCGAGGCCCATACATCATCAGTAGTTTTTGGGATGCGTCCTAGGGTCGAGGCCCACACATCATCAGCAGTTTTTGGGATGCGTCCCAGGGTCGAGGCCCACACATCATCAGTAATTTTTGGAATGCATCCCAGGGTCGAGGCCCACACATCAACATCAGTTTTTGGAATGCGTCCCAGGGTCGAGGCCCACACATCATCAACAGTTTGGGATGCATCCCAGGGTAGAGGCTCACACATCATCAACAGTTTTTGGGATGCGTCCCAGGATCGAGGTCCACAACTTATCAACACAGTTCGGGAACAAAGCCCGAGATGGTTCGGGAACAAAGCCTAGAGGTCGAAAGCACCTCGCCATCATATTTAGCTCAGTTCGTGAATAAAGCCCATGGAACAAAGCCCATATTCGGTGGTTTGGGAACAAAGCCCAAGGGTCGAAGCACCTCACCACCATATCAGTTCAGTTCGGTAGTGATTCCTAGAAATCGCAGCATCTTGCAGGGATGAACCTTAAGGTCGAAGCACCTCACACCATATCAGTAGTTCGGTAGTGATTCCTAGAGATCGCGAAATCTTGCAACGATGACCTTGAGGTCGAAGCAACTCACACCAGATCAACTCAGTTCGAAGCAACAGGAAAGCTAAGTGGCAGCTGGCGAGCCAGGTATGTGAAAATACATTGCATAACTTTGATAGGATTGTCATTGTCACACACTGCACAAGTCCCATCAAAGTGGGGACGACTGTAGGCACTACATTTTTGCATGTAAGTCCCGATGGTGAGCCTCGTACGGAGGCACTACCCTTTAAGTTACGGAAGTTGCGAGAAACGGACGTCGAAAGGGAAAATTCAGAAATTGATACCTTGTTGGATTTAATTCGTTTGCTTAGCTTCGGGTTTGCTCGTTGAATCTCTGTTTTAAAATCTATCCTCGGCCCAAAACCCCGCAAGCCACACACCAAGCCCACACACACCTCAACCCACCACAAAAAAACCCAAACACACGCCCAAACCCTCTAACTCACTCCCAAATCCTCCCAAAATAATAAATCCACACATTAAACACATGTTGAAATCTAGAAAAATCACTTTCCCAAACTAAAGAATCAAATCAAATCCCATAAATCACCTTCCTAATTAAATTAAATCACATGCCTAAACTAAATAAAATCAAATCAAATCCACAATTTACCTTCCTAAATTAAATAGATTTTTCCTTATGACACACTAATTAGAGATACTCCCCATAATTGCATGATACTTTCCCTACCCGTACATGGACAACATCAATCCTCTCCTATAAAAAGACACCCAAACCAAGCTCTTAGACCCCTGGCCTTCACTCCCAAAAACACTCGACAAATATAAACCCTAACAGCTATCCTCTTTCGAATCCTCTCTTCACACCCATAGCCTTCCTCTCTCTCTCACTCGGTGACAAACCCTAATAAAAACCTTAGCTCATTCACGGCAGTACAAATAAAAATAAAAATACAGACCCTAGTCGTTATCTCTCTCGGCCACTCTCTCATTCACTCATTCAGCAGCCCACTCACTTCACGGTCACCAGCCCTCCACAAACAGATAGCAAACAAAGTCTATAACCCTTCACAAATAACGCCCACA
This sequence comes from Zanthoxylum bungeanum, assembly GCA_019454045.1. Classification (NCBI taxonomy): domain Eukaryota; kingdom Viridiplantae; phylum Streptophyta; class Magnoliopsida; order Sapindales; family Rutaceae; genus Zanthoxylum; species Zanthoxylum bungeanum. Next base: position 38,608 of record SKCR01046483.1, read on the forward strand.
GCCACGCACTAACGCCCCCCTCAGCCAAACCCTAACACTCTTATGGAACCCTAGCTCCCTCTCTCATCTCTCTCCACATGCAGAGCACATTCACGGCCTCACCAAAGAAATAATCCCTAACCCTTCCTCTCTTATCTCTCTCCACCGATTGCTCACGTTCTCACTCCTCGTCCACGTATCACATGTTGGATAATATGACCCATAGCGTCACTATTTGCACAAATCATTGTGTTGTTGTAGCAAATTAACTATGTAACAAGGAAATTGCACTCTCGTCATTTGTGATTAGATCACCATAGGTATATAAATGAAGAGAGGTCCCTATTGTTGGACAAAATGACCCATAGCGTCACTATTTGCACAGATCATTGTGTTGTTGTAGCAAATTAACTATGTAACAAGGAAATTGCACTCTCGTCATTGTGATTAGATCACCTAGATATATAAATGAAGAGAGGTCCCTATGATTAGTTCCTGGATTGAGATGATATGAGACAGTATCAGTCCACGAAGGATTAATCATTAAATATCCCTAGCCGTAGTATTATTGAGACTGGACATCGATAATGCGGAATAGGCTAGTATTGCACTTGTGCGCGTTGTGAGGGCACAACGGCATAGTTCTCATATATATAAGTATTGGATACTTATGCAAGTGCGATAGGAGGTTGTGTTTCACCGATGGTACGGGAAACAGCTTCGCTCTGGATAGACCCTTCGGAATCCTATTGGTATTATGACTAGGTGTCTATGGGAGGCCGAAATCAAGGTAGGTGTGTATAGTCTTAACCTGAGACTTACATCGCTAATACTTACGACAATCGGTAAACTTTGGTTTTGGTGGTGGGGGATCTTAACTGGTTCTGTGTTCACCTCTTCTGGGTTTATCAGGAATCGTAGTGTATTGGATGTGATGTCGAGATGGAAGTGTCACTCCAGTCATAATGGAGATGATGTCACGCAGGATACGGTATTAGTGCTCTTAAAAAGTGATGCGCATCCAATCGTGATATTATGACCAGGTCATGAATATCCGATTATAGAGACTAGTTACCAGACATCCGATATGTGTTTCGGACGGGGCAGACACTTATCCAGCCCCAGCCCTAGCACGTGATTATCCGATACTGGGCCAATATGCACAATACATTAGTATACTACGCTTGATACAGATCTAGATATTCTTTGATGAATATGTCCGAAGAACCTGGGAAGACTTGGTGCTTTGCTAGGAGTCGACCTTGTCTCGTAAATCGGTAGAACGTAATACTTGGTACGTACGTGATTCGGATACTCCGACGACCGTATTTACTGCCAGATTATCCGGGGATCTCATGGGTCGCTTCCCGATAATCCACCGATGACGCACTACTCGCACTCTTGTATAATCTGGGATTATAAAGAAGAGAGAGAAAAATAATCTAGGATTATAACGGAGATATTTTATATCCGGGATAAAATGTCGTCTAAAGAGAGAGAACGATTAATTTGGAATTAATCGATGAATTAATATATTCGATATATTAAATGAAATTAGATTTCGACGCGGAATTAAAATTAGATTTTAATTCGGGCAAACGAGTTAATTCAGAATTAATTCGTTAGCGACGTAAATAATAATTTCGCCAGGCGCAATTATTTATTTAAATTCGATTGAATTAACGTCGCGACGTAAGCTCGGTATTTCGGAAATATCGAACCCGAACGCGTGAGTGCACGTGGGCCCACTTTCATTTGGAAACGTGTGGGGCCCACATGACACATGTCATATTATGCTTATTTGACACTCTAATGCTTTGCATGGAGATTGTGTACATTGCACTCAATGTTATTGCATGGAAATGAAGTGTTTGACACTCTAAGCTATTGCATGTGTTGTGTCATAAATTTATTATTAATTTAATAAATTATGGCATAAATATAAATTGATTTTTGGTAAATCATTTTATTAACTTAATACAACTTCTTCTCTCTCAAATTTCTCTCTCTTCTAGCTCACGCCCAAATGAAGAATGTTACTTTACTGGTTTTGGAAGCCAGAACCGTGAGCAAAAGGGAAGCCAGAGTGGTTTCTCATGGTGAGAAATCAAGTGCTAGCACACTACGAGTCTTGCGAAGGTGGTAGGGAGGTTCCCCATGAGACGGGATCCATCCGATGAAGATTGGAGCTCCGTTTCTTCACTTAATTTTCTGTTTTGTAGGCAGTGGACTGCTGCAGTGAGCTTACAAAGGCAGTGCGTTTTTGGGCTTGAATCGTCTCCAAATCGACTCAACCGATCAATGTGAGTATTCCGCTACCTCCGTTGATGTGTTCACACATAATTTCATGTCTGTTTGACCTTGGGACCTTATAGAACCAACAATGGCATCATGAGCTAAAGTTGCAAGCATGAAATTTGTAGGGCTTAAAATTTGGGTAAATGTTTGTTGAGCATGATTTGAATGAATTGTTTGTTTGAGTATGCTTATAACATGTTTAAATTCATTTTGGTTGGACTAATTTGATGAAAAATGATTTGGAATTATTTTCCCCAAATTATATGCCTTGGCCGAATGCTAAATTGATTTTGAATCATTGGAATTTTGTTGATTTTAATTCATTGGATGAGTTAAAATCATGTAGGATGATGTTAATTTAATGTCAATTGGATTGTACTTTGAATTGAACATAAACCCTAAATTCCATGTGTTGGCCGAATTGGATATGCCCTAGTTTTGTCTTGGAAATTTTGATTTTGATAATTGGATGTATTGAAAATCATTCGGGATATGTATTTAATGTCGAATGTGCG